>NDGM010995896.1:0-16812 GCA_002564305.1 Octomys mimax | reverse complement strand
CTGGTTCTGCAGAGAGAGAGAGAGAGAGAGAGAGAGAGAGAGAGAGAGAGAGAGAGAGAGAGACCACGCTTGGGTTTAGGAAGGCCTTCCAAGCATTATAAAATAGTACGAGAATGTAAAACCAGACGGCGAGTGCAGGCCACAAGGGTCACCACATGGTGTTAGAGTCTCATTTCTGACAGAAAACATGGACGCACCTGACAGCCATGTGATTAGCCCCACCCCATTTCACATTCCTGCCTTGCCCCTGAGGCCAGGGGAGCTTTTACTGCCAAGGAGACACAGGCAATGGGAACGGAGCCCGATGGGCACAAGGGCCTCTAGATTTGGGGCACTGCTTGCATTTAGAGGTTCTTCATGTTGCACTGGAGGCCAGGGCCGAAAAATAGAGAGGAGAGGAAGGAGAAGAGTGGGGAAAATGAGTAGGGCTTTAGATAGGAGAGAGCTTGGGAGCAGATGTGGTGTTGCAGGAGATGCTGCATCAGTGTGAGTGATACTAAGACCAGGAGGATGATCCCAGGCAGACAGAAAATAGGCAACTGATCTACCGTATGTGGGGCACCGCGGGAATGTCTGTTCTTCAGAAGAAGGCTAAGGACCTTGGCTTCCTTGAGACCCCATCCCCTGATGCACTGTCGGGCTAATGCCTCCAGTACAACTCCTGACAACTAATGTCAGCATGACTCACATGCAAAAATTAGACATCTCTTCTGTGGTTTCCCCCGGGAGGCCAAATCCAGAAGCCTGATCCCCCTCTAGTCTGGCAAACTTTTCATCTGTCTAAAAGTGGCCCGCTGGGACCTGGTGACCGGGTGTGCTCTGCTGTGTCTCCCTGTGTGGAAGCCAAGGGGGAAGGCAAATGTCACACTGCATGGCTGTCTCCGACTCCTCAGCCTGGGCTGTCTCAGGGTGAACAAAGGGACATGCTTCCATATTTAGTCAAGGAGTAAGGTCAAGGCCTCCAAGTATCTAGGTTAGCATTGAACGAAAAAGATGTTACTGTTAACACTTCTGTGGCCAGAATCTGATTGGCATGAGCAGCTGGCAACCTCCTGGCCTTGGCACTAGTGGTATTTGGGGCCGCACCACGCTTTACTGGGCTGAGTGAGCGCCGCCCTGTGCATTGTAGGGTTTTGAGGCCATTCATGCCTCCACTGAATGGCCACTGAAGGTACATTTAGCCCCTTAATTATGACACCAAAACTGTCCCCCTGTGTTGCCAGATGTGCTTCAGGAAGCAGAACTGTCCTCGGCTGAGAGCAATTGAGTTAAGTAGCCCTAGACTCCTTTGTCAGGGGCTCCAAGTGAGGTCTGTGAGCACCTGGCAGCACTGACATCATGTTACACCCAGAATTGGAATCGTAACTTCCGGCCACTGCTCGGGTCGTGCCTCGTTTCTGAGTGTCTGAGGGTGGCTCCATGTTCTTTGATGGGAGTGTATGCTTTAGTAAGTTCTCAGCATAACTTTGATCCATACTAACAGCGGACAGGCGCTGCTCTGCCACGTCCCATTGGCACAGGTGGCAATTTAGGTTTTTTAAGTTACATCGATAATATTAACTAAAAGTACAGGGCTGGATATACAGTTCAGTGGCACAGCATCTGCCTGCCAGGCACAAGGTTGTGAGTTTGAATCATGACAACAACAAAAAGCTACCTTAGCTAACATGAAAAGAACCATTTCTCCATTGCTCTGGACACTTTTCAAATGTGCAGTAGCCACACAGACCTGGTGACAGCCTTGCTAGATCAGACATTTAGAGAACACTTCCATCACTGAGAAATTCCTGTCGGTCCCCAGTGTAATGGAGACCCTGCCAAATGGGGATGCATTCACGAACTAAGCGACTGTCACTTCAGCAGCGAGTCTCGCAAGATAGTCCCTGTCTCCCACTGATGTTGTATAGCTGATGTAGAAGCGAGTCAGAGAAGCCCCACTTGTACCCCACTTCTGCTTGTGTGTAAAGTGGGTATCACCATACCTACCTTCCAAATCTTGCCTGTAATAACATCAGAGCAGCAGGCAGAAAATCATGAAGTTTGGGGTAAAATACATCATGCAGAACATACCTGAATCTTACATGAGGACAAAATACTGAGGCAGGAAGATAAAACAACCACAAGCTCAACCTCCACTGGAGGACTGACAGAGTGATAGAGGCACACGGCACCAGGCACACTGCTGGACCCCACACCCTGCGTCCATCCCAGGGTCCTCCCTCAGGGTCCATGTGAAGTCACTGCTGTCAGCGAGCACCAGTTCTGAAGACCTCTGAGGCTTCCTTTGGGACTTTTATTCCATAAAACACTTGAACACAACCTAGAAGGTTCAGAGTAAGCTACCACGATCCTAGCAGCACCAACTTTAATGCAGTGCTTGGAGTGGGCCAAAAAGCATGAAGACTACCACTTTTCTCTCCTCTGCCAGCTGCAGATGTCTCTAACACTGCCCTCCTCTTCAGGGACCGGGGCTGTAGCCAGTGCCAACCAAGCCGCATATCCCCAGTTTTGTGAGTCATTCAGATTCTGGTGCTTGCCTCAGGTTTTTTTTTTTTTTTTTGAAAACAGGACCCAACTTTTTACAGAGCAGGATGCTGTGGAGCGTTCTTCCATTAGTAAACTGGCTTTCTGAAGGTGAGCACTTAGTGGTTAATGTCCTCGTTCTTCTTCTATGGGCAAAGCTGGTATTTCAGCAAACTGTAATTCTCCTTTCTGCACTACATGATTTGTGCCCTGGGAGCTCAGTCAACATCAAAAGTGTTCCTGGGTTGGCTTTTGCTGCTGCTTCTTAACTTGGTTCCAATTTGGATTATACCAAGACTGGAAAGTCTCTGGGATTTCTTCTCAATCAAACATTAAATTAGAGAAAACATTAAAAAGTGCACATGACGCCCAGCCCCCCAGTTGTGTATGACCCAGCATGAAGGGGCAGCAGCTTCAGCAAGGCTTCTGAGTCAGGAACTCAGTCTCCGAGGAAGCCTGTTTGCTAATGGAAAGCTCTGAAGCCTGTCAGGAAGCCCAGCAGTGTCCTTTGTGCCCTGCCCAGCTGTCTGTGCTGGTACAGGTGAAGGGTGGCCTCGTCAAACCAGAGAGAAGGACACTAGCTACTGAGCACACTCATGTCAGGGCTCAGTGGGGGCAGAGGCCAAAGAAGAGGCACATGGGCCACCTCAGCTGCTCTTGGCTCCTTCTCTTCTTCCTCCTCACTTTGCTTAAGTTAGAAGCAGGCATCTGGCAACTCCCACTGGAAGGCAGCCTTCAGCAGTTTCCAGGAGGTACCAGGCCCAGGCTGGGAGCAGGAGGTGGGTCTTAGATTTTGCCCATGGGAGGAGGAGGGAGGAGAGCACAACTGAACCAAAGGAGAGCTTCACAGGGGTTCTTTGGGTAGGCGGAAGGAAGCAGGGGGCACAATGACAGGCAGACCAGGGAACTGGACGGTCCCGCTCCTACAGGAGGGCAGAAGTGAGAGGGCCAGAAGCTCCGGGGCACAAGGCCGCTGCCTTGCAGGTGGAGGAAAGGCCCTCCTTGGCTTGGAAGGAAAAGCAGCGAGTTTCCACAGCGAGGACAGCTCAGGTGACACAGGAGGAAATGTGGGTCTCAGCGAGGTGTGCGGGTCAGGCAAAGGCTGCGTGCCCAGTAGCTCAATTTGTAAGATACACTTAGGGCTGTATGCATAATTACATAATCACACACTTGCATAGTGCTCTGTTTATTCCTAGACATATTATATATCGATATGTAACAGCTACCTTCATCCTCACACAGACATGTCAAAGTGTAGTCTTGCTTACATTCAAATACATGCCACCATATGAAGGTCTTGAAGACAAATCATATGCGCGTGTAGATGTGTGTGTCTCTATATAAATCTATACATATTAGTACTTATATGAATATACGTACACGCTGTTCCTTAATGGTCAGAACAACATATACTCGGTTCCCAGGCCAAGACTGTGCCGCGAAGTAGGAACAATGCTGTGCATCAAAGCTGCACAGACGTTATGGTGAGTATTGAGGACAATCAGGACCCAGAATAGGCAGCAAGGGGTGGGGACGGCTCTACATCACTACTAACTCTGTTACTAGGAGTAAAAAGTGCGTCTTTCCCAGGGTCCGGGGGTGGGAATCAGCCAGGCACTGGTGACCCTTCTGGGAGGGTTTCAAACAACTTTGTTCATTGTGCCCCATCCAGAGATCTCCTGATGACTGGTCCCCTCTGCTCCCCGCTTCCCTCTTCTTCCCCGCCTCCTCTTCTCTCCCCTTCCCTCCCATCTCCTTTCCTTCCCTCTTCTCCCATCTCTTCCTCTTCCTTCCCTTTCCCCTCACCTCTCCCTCCACTTCCCTCCCTTCATTAATCCTTCCCTTCCCTTCCCTCTTTGCCCTTTCCTTCCCCTTCCTCTCTCCCTTCTCTCCCCTCCCTTCCTAATCCTCCCTTCTCCCTCTCCTTTCTTCCTCTCCCTTCCTCCTCTTCCTGTCCCTCACCCTCTCCCACTCTCTTGCTCTACCTATCTAATAGTTCTGTTGCAAGATCATATCCTTTTTTATAAGCGGGCAGTTTCTTAGAGGAGTTCCCTCTTGAGGTTTATAAAACACAATTTCAGGGAGGTAAATGTCAACTCCATGTAAAAGTGAACTTCCTCAGAAATTTGCCCCTGGAGGCACTGGGTCCTCTTGTCACACTGCTTCAGCAGAGGCAGGGATATCAGATGTGGGAAATCAAGCACGACATGAGGGCTGCACTACACACTCTCTGAGCTGCCCTTGTACCTTGAAGCCACACATTCTGTGGCAGACAGTGACTCTGGGTGTGTTAGAAGTGGTGCTGCATTGCGGGGACACCTAGGCCCCCACCCACCTTCCTGGTGGGCTCTATTCATTAGTGACAAGGGCTTGAAGGAATCCAATAGTGAGGAAGTGAGATTACATTCTGAGGAAATGGGTAAACTGAAATGGGCTGGGATTGAACTCAACCAGGCAGCCGGCTTCATTTAGTGGCTTGTGTGAAGTCGTATTAGGGAAACGCAGCCATCCAGAACAGCTCTGCCTGTGCTCAGAGCAGGGAGCTTGGGGCTTGCTGCAGGAGCCCCTGCACCCACCCCCTTCCCTGCTGTGATGAGTGGCCACCTGGGGGCCAGCTCTGCCTCCAGGTCTGCTCTCTTGGGTTTACCTTTGAGGACTTCGTCCCTATCTATGCCTTGCCAGAGTCCCCCAGCCTGCCCCATCAGCCTCTTCACCAGTGTGGAGATAGGAAAGCATGCCACAGCGGACAAAGGGAGCAGGAAGCCTGCTGGCTGGGAGATCGGCTTGGCGGACAAGGGAGGGAGAGCAGTAGGTGACTCACCGAGTGTTTCAGCGTGCCCTGCAGATGCTGAGCTGCTGGCCTTCAGCCTCCTCTCTGAGACAGAATGACTGTTATGGAACAACAAAAATAACACATACTGCAAGGGTAGGGAGAAGAAGGGACTGTCGTGCTCTGCTGGGATGTAAAGTAGCAAATATTATGAAGAGACGAGTAGAGACTTCTCAAGAGAACTGGACATGAGCGGCCTGTGCCCCCACTGCTGTGCATGGGAGCCCGAGAAAGGGGGTCACTGCACAGGTGAGACAGACGGGCATCCTCGTCGAAGCCCCTTTCACAAGAGCTCAGGTGTGGGATCAACCGTGGACCAACGGAGCAAGAAAATGTGGCGCATGCAGGAAGTGGAGCGCCGCCCACCCCGCAGCACAGTAAAATCACATGGCTTTGAAGGAGAACAGAGATCATTAGACGTTGGGAAAGTCAGAAGAGACTGACTTTGGTCAGCATGCGCTGTGTGCATTGCTGGAGTGTGAAGCTGAACTCGCTCTATGAACAATTAGTACATGTTAATAGAAAGCTTTAAAAAGCGTCTAAGAATCACTTGAGTTTGTGAAATGCAAACTCAAGCTACGTGCAGCCCCACAGTTCCAAAGGGGCAGGTATTTGTGATTTTTAAGTCTTTGGGCTTCCGTCAGCATCTCTCTTGGTCTGTCTCTGTCTCTCTGTTTCTCTGTCTCTGCCCCCCTCGTGTCTCTCTCTCTCTCTCTCTCTCTCATACACACACACACACACACACACACACACACACATGCATACACAACCCTGATACATGCCTAACACATGACCTTTCTTTAACTCCTTTTCAAAGGACGATAGACCTGGAAGGAGGGACCTTTGGTTCCCTGTTTTATAGCTGCTTATGCCTTTGCCATTTGTAAAAAGTAAGAGGTGTTTAGAGCTATAACTAAGTATTTTTGTGTGTCTAGTAAATTCGAGGACATACACTTATACCATTCCAAAGGCGGTCGGGGCAATTTTCAGATGAAAGATGTCATAGAGGTTTGAGTCTCCGTAATTATCTATTTATATGCTATGGATGCCCAACGAGAAGCCAAGATTGCCTCATTTGCTGGCTATATAGCTGTCCCTAAGTAAGTGTAATGTGACACACACCCTGCCCTGGCTCAGAGGGATGGGAAATTAGTCATGTCACATTTGAAAGCCACTTTGCATTCATAGGCCATAAACCAGGAGGAAAAATAACCAAGAGTTTCAGTATTCAATTTGTTTACTCTGAGCAAAATGCAGCCTCTTACAGTGACGAGAGGAGGTGGGCGAGGTGGAGAAGGCTTGCAGGAGCCTCAGCGCAGACTCAGGTGTCTGGGCCATTTCCTAGCTGTTAGAAGCTCTCGCTGGATAATTTAAGTGTAAATGAGAATGAACCATACGAATTAAATTTGCTTTAAAATACCAGACTGAAAAACCAGAGAGAGACTATTTGAGACAAACACAGCTTTTGCCTTTTATCAAAACCTGAACCTTTTGAAAAAATAATTTCAGAGTCTCAATGAAAGCTAAATGTAGTCAGATTTAACAGGTCCTAATGATCTTCTCATTAAAAGCTACAATTCAGTAATAATTACACTCACATTAAAATAAATACATGCATTTATACACATACCACATGAGGTATATGAATTTAGCCTAAGCTTTTGCAGCTTTCTTCTGTCATAAATGGTTATATGCAGGTTCTACAGGTACAATGGTAAAATATAACATGCATAATATACATATCAGCGAAAGTTCTGCCTATGAATTGGAAAATATGGATTAGAAAAACCTTTACAAATTAAAGTAATGGTTCATTTGGTCTTTTGGGTGTTGTCTCTTATTTTTATTGTTATTAAATTTGGAATAGTATGTGTTTATAATTTACTTCACCACAAAATTATACTGAAATCTTTACTATGCTGAATTAACTTATAAAAAGTGACTGCTTCTTTCTGAGGATACTCACTTTCAAAATAATGCTCCTTTAAAAAAGTTCATTTTCAACTTTCATTGTAACCTGCAGAGCTGTCCTTCCATCCTACGTGTTCATTGTGCGCTGGGGTTCCACACGCAAAACTGTCTTTGCCGCTGCTCACGGCCATTATTGTTACTTTTTTTTTTTTTATTATTAAGGACTGACCTTTGGGCTGATTCTAATAGTATTTTCTTTGGAATTTAAACATTATGAGCAACATTTGGCAAAAAAAGGTCATGTGATGAGTCGTCTGTGACTGTGGTGACTCTTTTGTATTGCATTTTATTTATTTTTTTTAGTTTTTATTTTTTGTATTTTTAGGGAAGGGTCTACAGGGTGTTCAGGTCTCACTACTATATCTGACTTCTAGTAATTCTCATGTTTACAGCCTCCCAAGTGCTGGAATTACAGGCGCGCGCCCTCACGCCCAGTCTCAGTTGCTGTCTCAGCTCGCCCCGGGGATCGAACCCCAGCCCCCTGCTTGCAGGCACTTTAATCGCTGAGCTACCAAGTCCAAGCACCTGTTGGGATTCTCAAGAAAAATTTAGAGCCTGATGTGTCTATGTTAATTTCCACTTTAATTTTTGCTAAAAAGGAACTTCATTCTACCCTTATATTCCCATGTCCCCAGAGGAAAACTGTGCTACATGTAGGGACCTCTAGTGCCATTAAAACCATTTTCTACATCTCTCTACTTTGGTGGAACTGGAGATGAAAGAAGCAATCGATTAGAAAAGTCCTTTGGGGCTCTGGGGCCGTGGCTTTGCAGGGGTGAGAGCTGGGAAAGACCGAGGGAGCAAAGGAGCACTGCTAGGAGGAAGAGCAGCCGGGGACCATATCACCTTTTTCATTATCCTGTCTGCTTTCCTTCATTTTTCTGACATTCTGTCAATCAGCTGTTAACACCTAATTCTCTAAAAAATAAACACAACTTGAGCAAATGAGGCGAAAAGCCTTGGGAAAGCCCAATCACTCCCTGCCCCTCCGGTGCTCGGAAATGAACTTCATTTCCCTGTAATGAATAAAATGGTGAGTGGCAGCTTGGCCAATGAGACACGTGCCAGCTCCAGCCTCATCTGTCAGGGACACGGGCGAGAGAGACGTGCGGGCTATGGCTGCGGCTCACCGTGGGGGTGGGGGCGGGGTCCTGTGCACACACACAGGCATGAGCGCACATACTTAAGCTAAATTGAAACGCAGCTGCCTCTGGGAAAGATGTCATATTTTCCTTCCCCACTCATCACAGCAGTCGCTACTGCTTGCAGATCTAGCAGGTTTCTGAGAAAAGTCATGTTTATTAAGGAAGTTATTTATTCATAATAAACAGAGGTGAAAGTTAGAAGTCGCTGCGTTATTTTCCCCATACCTAATGTGAAAGCTCTAATGGGCTCCTCAGCCCTTCCTTGCACTGTGGGTCCATTTCTCCAGTTCCCTCCTCAGACGCTGTCTTAGTTACTTTGTCTCATTGCTGGGACAAAATAGCCAGCATCCCAAATAAAGGAAAGAAAGGCTTGTTTAGCTCACAGTTTATGGAGGTTTCACTCCATACTTGACTCCGAGGCAGAGTGGCACATGGCCGAGGGCAGCGATTCATGACGGTGAAAAACAGCGAAGGCCAAAGGGAGGAGTCACAGCCAGGGCAGATAGCAAGCCTCTGTCCCTTCCTTACATCATCATGCCTATTGCCTGCCCTAGGGTAGCACTCACACCCTAACCCCAGCAGCGCTCACATTCACAATTCTAGCCCTGGACCTTGAATTAATCACAAACTCTAGAAGCCGCCCCATGACTGCATGAGGCTTTGGGAGGACAAGTAGACACAGCCCATGACAGATGCCTTTGTCCACTTGTGCACTCCCCAGGGAAGACTGCTTTCTGCCACGCATGGTGCCAAGTGAGCAGTTATCCTTGGCCAGAGCCAACCTAGTAAGGAACACAAACCTCAGGCATCAAAGGCCGAGAATACTCTGTCTTATAAATGCCACTACAGTGTTCTTTCTGGACAGTGATATGATGCCTTTCCAAGTCAAGTCGATAGCAATTGCCCTAGAGAATTATTTGTACGCATGTGCCTTATACCTAACTCCATCTCTGTGTACACAAATGTGCTTCTACTTGCCTGCCCAAACAGTAGCGTGGAGGCAGCCGAGAAGTGTGCGCTTGAGCTTCTCCTCCCCTAACCTTTCATCCTGAAGATCCATCTTGTCCTGTAAATGGCCACCCAACATGTGCCTCGTGGGCATCTGTCCTCACTTGGCAATTGTACTGCATACTGACACACTGGGAGTGACACGCAGTCCCTGTCCTCATGGTAGTCTTCAATTTACCAACAGAAATAGACATGAAACAAATAAATGCACTAATAATTATTTAAGTACAGCTGTGAGCTGCCGTATGATGGTGAGAGACAAGGTGCTTTAAGACCAGACGATGAGGACCTGACCCAGGTGGGGCAAAAGGGATGACTCAGGAGGGCAGTTGGGATCAGAAGGAGCCGGCCACACAGCAGGCAGAGGACACGCAGAAGCAAAGGCTTCGTCATGTATGTCCTCACGCGTCTCCTTTGTCTCTTCTCAGTTTGATTCTCAGACACCACAGACAGTGCCAAAGCGAGGCTGCCATGGCACAGGGAGACTAGGAGCTGTGAGGGGGCATAGTTGGAAGAGCATGAGCAGCCTGGGTCCTGGACTGCGGCCTGCTGTAGCCGGGGCTGTGCCCTTCTGGTCCTAGAGAGGGTTCTGCTTTAGAAAACCCCCTACGTGCAGCATCTGCTGTCGGTGTGGACCTGACCCAGCATAAGCAGCTCTTCTTCCAGCATAAGCAGCGCTCACAGAGTCCTTCAGTCAAGGGACACTAGGAAAGACCTGGATGGAGCCTAGCAACACAGAGAGCTACAGGTCGAATGTGTGTCTAAGACTGACGGTGCCCACTCCAGGTGCCTTAATATGCATGCACGGACAGGCAGCACTGGCATGTCTGGGGTGCTCTGCTGACAGGCTGCATTTCGCCGTATCTTCCTAATACATTTCTGCAGAAACTGAGTGCGCCAGAGCGGTTTGGTTACTCTGCACCACATTTTTTGTCCAGAGTTCTACCCCCTTCTCCCACCCACTGTTCCAACTTGCCTTCCACGTTGATACCAACATGCAAGACCACGCAGAATGCAGGCTTCAGTCCTGCGTTTGCTCTCCCCTGTGTGACATGTGCCTACACAGCACAGTGCAGGCAGTGTGCCACAGTACAAGCGTACGCTTTCTGAGCTCCCTGCATGTGTCACTCCAGGTGCTGAGGAGCTGGGATAATGGTGAGCAGGGAAAGCCCTTCTCCATGAGCTCTGTGACCAAGCCGGGCAGACCCATACCTAGAGGAGCTCTTCCGACACAGTGTGGCAAGGGTTCTGAATAGAGCAGGTATGAAATGCCACAGGGCCTGAGGAGTGGAGCATTCTTAGCCTTGCCTGAGGTACTTCAGGGCAGTTTGAACTGTGATAGCTTTTTTGATTTGGGTTTTGTTTTGGAGTTGGGCTTTGTCTTGGTTACTTTTTACTTGTTGCTGGGAGAAAATACCTGACACCCAAAATTAAGGAAGGAAAGGTTTATCTAGCTCACAGTGGTGTCTTCAGTTCATACTCAGCTGGCTCCAGGGCAGAGTGCCACATGGCAGAGGGCAGCCAGTCATGGTGACGGAATACAGCAAAGAGCCATGTGGGGAGTAGCAGCTGTGGCTTCTAGCCAGCCTCTCTCCTTCCTTACACTGCAAGCAGGCTACCCTCAGGTGGGGTACAGAACTCACACAATGCCCATACCCTCCTCTTGCACAGGATGAGGATGTTTACAAAGTAAGAACCCTGGCTCTCTGCTGGGACACTTAAGCTTTTAAACTTCTGTATCAACCAGTACAAGATTCATGGGCCTGTGCAGGGTAGTTTTGAACTCTTGCATTCAAGGACACTTCTCCCTCTAAAACATCCTCCTGCCTCAGCCACTTTAGGTGCTAGGACTACAGGGGCAAGTCAGCATGCCTGGCGCAGGTTGACTGCTAATCACATGGCTTAGAGATTCTAAGAAGAGGTAGGTATAAAGAAGGAGAAGAAACATTTTCAAGGCAAGTGGAGACCCAGTCAACAGCTCCTTAGAACTGTCCTGTCAGTCTTAAGCATGGCTACCACACAGCCTGAGGAGGGCAATGGTGAGAAACAGGGATGTCCGGAGAAACGTCTGGCTTTCCTCTGCTCAAGGATAATGCAGTGATGGCAGCTCATGAGCAAGCTGGGCCTGAAAATAGCATCTGAGTGTCTGCTTTCCTCTTTGATTGAGGTGGCTGTGTGAAGGCACACGTTTCACCCCAGACTGAGGGCCCAGCCTCCAGCGCTTCCAGACTAGTGCAGAAATGGCTTTCTTGGGACAAATACATGACTAAGAATCTGACTTGAAAGGAACCTCAGAAGTCACCTCATTCTCCTGACGTCCCCCAGCCCCTGCCATTTCACAGGCAAAAAAACTGAGGTTTAGTGACAGACAGCAAACCGTCCAAGGCCGCAGAGCAGCCTGCAGCTGCACAGTCGGACTCGTGATCTTGTAGACGAAAGCCTTTAGGCTGCATCATCATTATCACTGGTCGTTTCTCAGAGAAGCATCTAACAACTCAGATACTCTGATACTAACTAACTGTGGCTAAGGCCTAAGATGCCCCGCAGTGCCTCATGTGACTTAACGTGGGGGCACCGTACTGCGCTGTGGATTCCATGGTCGGCTTCCCGCAGGAGCTGGGACCCTGGAGCTTGACCTGGATGAGTGCATCTCCCTCCCAAGTCTGTCCTTTGTCACTTTGCCTCCTGGGGGCTGTGATGTGAGGCCTTCCTTCCACTATGTCTCTCTTCTGTGACATCTCTGCTTTGCAACCAGACAACCATAGACTGAAGTGTGTGCTGAATCAGCCTCTCCTCCAGTTGTGGGTGTTGGGTGTTTGGTCCACTCTGTGATAAAGCAGCTGTTACACTAAGCTTCTGTTTAAAACCCGCTAGCGAATGACACCCAGTGAGACTGAGGCTTTCTACGGGCTTCTTCTTCAACATCAGGGAGCTCCCTGCAGGGCAACCTCTGCGTTCTCCTGCCTGAAGCACTCAATGCTTCCCACTTTCTTAGCCTTATCTCTCCCGACATGGTCAAGGCAGCACCACAGTCGTGCAAGCAGATATGGGAGGAGGATGGTAAAAATGAGGCCTGCATGCTTTCATACATTTGCTGACAAGAAGACTTCTTTTCCATTTGGGGCTGGGCAGCATCTGGGCAGCAAGCGCGCAGACTGCTCAGTGGTGCAGGGAGAAGGCGCATGTACAGAGAGCACAGCCAGGAAGTGAGGGGTGCGTGGTGGTGCATGTTACGGGCCCGGCACATGAGTGGCCTTCCAAAAAGGCTTCTCTTCATTGCTTAATAACTTGGAATTGCAGATGGATCCACAGGATGGGATGTCCCCGAAGATGCAGCACAAGGTGTAACTTCTCTTACCATACGTGTAGAACCCGAACTGGGAGATTGCAGAATCCAGCTGAAGTGGTCTTTTGAATTTCTAGCTTTTATGTATTATAGTCCAGGAAATGAAGACTAGAAATTGTACAGTTTCCTAAAGCTTCCGTAGCTAGGAGACCATGGACCTAGCACTGAGTGCACCCTGGTCTGCGCGACAGGGCAGTTAGCATCCATATAACTGGCAACCTTTAGGCACTTGATTATATCAGTTTTTAAATAGTAAGGCTCCCTGTGTAGTGAGCATTGTGTTAGGTGCTATGTAAAGCGTTTCATGGACACTGTTCCCTTTAAGCCTTAAACCACTCTTAAGGAGTGCAGCTGGGGTTGTCCACACCCCTCTTTTATAGAATGAGAGTTAGCAATCATTACGAGCTTCCTGGAGGACTCAAGATTGTTCTCAGTCACTCCTGTGTATGGACTCCAGCATGTCCATAACAGTGCTGGAATCTCCACCTCACCGACTGGGGAACTGAGGCGAAGGACAGCCGTGCATGATGGGAGCAGGTGCCTGCCCCAATCTGGCCTTGCCTAGAGACACCTTCTCAGCCTGGATTTGAACTCAGGTCTGCTGCTCACCAGAATGCCTGATTTTGCTCTATGGGTTTGACTTTCTAAGTAATAAGCACAACATATGGGTTATACCAAAGGGCATTTTCTAGGTCCTCTCAATTTTACAGGGTAAAATAAACAATGATATTTCTTCTTCCCATATTTTTTAATATACTTGGTACAGGGTCTAACTACACAGCTCAGACCCGTAGTGATCCTCCTATTTTCAGCCTCCCCAGTGCTGGGATTACAGACGTGTACCACCACACCCAGACTCCCTTGCTGGCTCAGAGAACCCAGGGGTGGGGCTGGCATGGCACATGGATTGAACTCTGGTCCCTGTGCTTGCCTAAGCGGGTGCTTAGTCCACTGAGCTATCTCACAAACCCTGTCCCATATTCTTTTAAAGTCAGTGTCAACTGACAAACTTTGACCCTCACATTGTGGAGAAACAGCTGTCATGCATCAAGAATCCTTTCTGCCCCCTTCCAGCGACCATCATCTGGAGAACAGTTTGCCCTTGTTCATTAGGAAATGCCTTGTCATTATGATGAAGCCAGAAATGGTGTGATTCTCTTTCCAGCCCCTAGTGTCATCACCACACACTTCCCACAACACACACACACACACACACACACACACACACACACACACACACCAGTCAGTGTTTTACTAGAGAAACAGATGGAATGAAAGATATACAAATGTAGAAGAACTTACAAGATTGGCTCACAGCAGCCACTCAGAGTCAGATGAGGCAGTGGGCAGAGAGTGTCTACATGCTGGAGACCAGAGGACTCAGTGCACGGTCTGGAGCTCGCTGCAGTGTCCTGTGTGAGCTCACGTCAGGCGGCCTGCTGGTCTGGGTGGAAAGCTGAAGAGCGCACGCCAGAAAGCTGAAGTTCCTGCACCAGAAGCTGAGGCATCTGTGCTGGAAGCCAGGAGATGGTGTCCAAAGTGAGGGCAAAGACTGGAGCTCTGCCAAAGAAACCGGAACAGATGCGTCTTTCATTTCCCCCTCTATACTGTCCAGCAGATGAGCTGCCCTAGGTGGGACTTCTACATCCTACGAGTGTGTGCACATGTGTTTCACATACATGCATTGTACAAACTGCAGGCTTTACTATGCTGTAGCCACAGGGACCCAGTGAAGATTTGGGCTACCAACAGGCATTCTGTGTTGTGGATAGGAAGATACCTTGGTGGTCTAAGCTTCTGCTAGGCAAGCACAAAGACCTGAGTTCAATCCCCAGTACTACATGTGTTACCAGTTGTGGAGTCCCTGGCATGCTGTGTTGGCCCCAGAAACTAGGCATGATGGGGCACACCTATAATCCCAGTGCTGGGGAGGCTGAGAAAGGAGGATCTCTATGAGTCTGAGCTGCATAGCAAGACCCTGTACCAAATAAATAAATATTAGAAAAAGAAAAGAAATGATATGTTCTTGAAGGCCTGGACATCGTAATGCCCTTCTTTAAAAAGCCTGATGAGTTCTCATGACCCAGAAGCTATGCAAGCTGGTCTCTGTTCACATCCAGGCTCATGGGAAACGGGGAATCTGGAGACCTGAAAGGTCATGGAGGGTCACCCACTCGTGGAAATATCAAAATAGAAATCTTAAATTTTCCCTTCTAAACAATGTTCATGGTAAGTCAAATGACCAATATATTATTTTTCTTTCAATTTGACATTCAGTTAGTAAGAACTCTGCCTAAATTCTTTTGTGTTCTTTTATTTTCAGAATATGCATATTTGCATAGTTTAAATATTTCTTAATTGAAGGTGCCCGTTCTGCATTAAGATGAAATAAATCCTTTGTCCATTGCATCTTTTAAACTACCCTGCAATGAATAGAAATTATGTTATTTAAAAGGCTTAGTGTAATCTGACAGATAGATGCTGTAATGCCTCATTAACTCTGCCTCCATGAGTGCAGAATAATGCAGAATTTTATAATCATTTAGAGTCCAGACTAGCTCTCGGTTGCGGGTAGTAATTTGCCTCTGAGTTCCACCTCTTCCCAGCCACCTACCAGCTGTATTTTGAGGTAGCAAAATCTTGTGCTGGAAGCTCCTGAGCTGGTCTGCTCACTTTCATCCCTCTACTGCACTCTTCAAAACCCTACAGGATTTACCTGAGAGTCAGGATAAAGGCCATTCTAGCCATGGCAAAGGCAGGAGGATTGCAACTTCTAGCCCAACTTGAGTAACTCGGCAACATAGCACAACTGTATCTCAAAATTAAAAAACGCTAGGTTTGTAGTTTAGTGTGAAGGTCCTGAGTTCTATCCCAGCCCTACCCGAAGAAAACAGAAGCTCAAACCTGGCTCAGCTGGCCTTGCAAAGCAGTGGTCAAGAAAAGAGGCAATGACAAGAGGAACTGCCAGCAGCAAGCCTGTCTGAGTAGAATAAGTGTCGGGCTTTGTTTATTAGTCACCTTTCCATTGCTGGGAGGAAATGTCTGACACACAACTTAAAAAAGGAGAGGTTTATTTTGACTCACAGATTCAGAGAGCCAGTCCATGGCCAGCTGCTCCGAGGCAGAAACACTACTGCAGAAGCTGTGGGGGAACTCAGCAGGAAGCAGAGCCCGGACGCAGGGCCAAGAAGAAAGGTCCTGTTTCCCGCGAATGCCCCTTAGCCTGCCCAGACATACTCAGAAGTGAGCTTTGCCAATCAACTCAGCTTTGCCAATCACAATTAACTGTCACAGAGGTCTCGAGCCAGGTACTCATTATTTCCATCTGAGCTTCTGTCTGGATTCTTGTAACAGTGACCTAATAGTACGGCCTCATAGTGTCACTGTGGGGAATCATGAATCAGTTCAGGTCACGGGCTCAGCACCGACACACAGATGACCTACACAAAGTGGCTGGTTTCAGATAGGGCTAAAGACCATGCTGCCAGTAAGAGGAGGCAATGGGATATGAGCTTGGGAAGCTCCGAAGCATGCTTCTCTTCACTAGCACCACTGCCCTGACCATGTTCCCACCCAAGGTCTAAGTTGTCTAGTGAAATGAGGCAACAAGTGGGTCTTGGCAGGATCGCACGTGTGCGTGACCAACCAGTGTGCTTCTCACTGGAATACTGCACACTTGGTTAGAGCAACTGAGCCGTGCTCCTGGGAAAAGTTTCTGTTTCAGAAGCTTGACCTTGATATCATCAAATAGAGGAATGAAGATTCAAGACAGCTGCTGCCAGCATGAGGCACTCAGTCAAGGTGAACAGAGGCAAGGTCTTCATACCTTGTCTTTCAAGGGTCCTTTCTGTGTTAGGAAATGACATTCAAAAGCGTCAAATGCTGAGGCCTCTCTGATAGCTATCATAGCTAGAAAAATGGAATTGCAGTTTACTGTTACTGGTTAAAGGAGAGTAGAAGCCATCAGTCCAGTGATGAACACAAGCCAC
>NDGM010995858.1:0-10112 GCA_002564305.1 Octomys mimax | reverse complement strand
TTAGTGCTCCCTGCACCAAGAGGACATAAACAGTACCAAGGGTAGCACTTCCCGGGATTGGCGGCACGTGCAGCACTGTACCCAGGTTGGCTAACAGCAGGAAGACCAGACTCCCTGCTACCTACATAAACACACTGCAGGCTGGCTTAGCACCCCCGTGCCTCAGTTTCCCCATGATCCCTGCCTCATAGATTTTGGCTCAGTGAGACAACATGGCAGGCTGAGAACCTGCTCATCCTCCCTCCCCTTGGCTAAGGCCTCCTTTCATGACATGAAGCTTTGTCCTCCCCACGCACCTGAGCTGAGGCTCCCCAGATGCCTGCTCTAATCCAGTTTCTCAGGGAGCTGAGAGCCCTTTCCAACCTGCAGTCCCAGCTTCTCTGCCAGCCAGGACATCCTGCAGCCTCCCAGAAACTGTCCTGATGGAAAATAGTTAAATGAGTAACCACATCCTAGTCACCTCACGGAAAGAAACAGCTTCAGAAGTGTCTTAGTCTTGGAGGGCTTTGTCTAAATGAGGAGGAGCTTTGCCCCCCTGCCAGGCCCCAGTGGAGTGGCTAATAATGGGGAGCCACAGGGAGCCCAGTTTGTCATTCAATTTAGATCAATCCCAACCTCCTGATCCATAGGACCAGGGGACACTCTGTCCCCTAGCGCAGCCTCAGATCCCCCGACAGAGTGGAGGACCCATCTCTTTGGTGTATGGGAGGATAATTGAACACATTTGCAGTCCTTTTTGGATTAGAATTTCCAGGCTAGAAGCTGTGAAAATGAATTAGCAACTTTTAGTCTGTTTTCCACTGGTGGGCTGGTAGGTACGGATCAGCACGAAGAATTTCTATTATGTCATGACCATTATCACTCAGATTTCCAGAATTGGTAGACTAACTGGATTGGTTTTATCCCCAAAAGGACTCTCACAAGAGATTTTTTCATTTGCGCATCAATCAACATTAATGAATGCAGTATCCCTGACCTCTTTTCACAAGGCCCAAATGGCTCTCCAACTCAGTATGTCACCCTACGGTGACAACCAAAGGTTCCTTTAGACACTGCCAAATGTCACCTGGGGCAGCATCGCCCCAGCTGAGAACCACTGAGTTAAGATAATATAGTGGGTATTGCTGGGACTAAGACAGGAAGTAGGTCCCCCGGCACCACTGTGGAAAGAAACCAGAGCAGCTGATCTATGCTGTGTAAAGCATGCCTCCCACCCAACAACAAAAAGCATGGCTTAGAAAAGCAGTGAAGGGCTTAAATGAAAGGTAATGGATACAAGGGCAGGCCAGATAGCTAAGCAGATTAAAGCACCTGCTTAGGCAGATGCAGGGGCCAGAGGTTCGAACCCCAGCATGCTGTGCTGACCCTGCTCCTGGGGCACGCTGAGAAGATGATTGAGATTGGGTGTGGTGGCATACACCTATAATCACAGGGCTTGGGAGCCTGAAAACAAGATCACTATGAGTCCCATCTGTGTAGTGAGACCCTGTAGACCCTGTACTAGATACATAAAAAAAAAAAAGTTAATGCATACAACTGGCAATAAATGCATGAAAAAATGCTTAGTCTGGGCAAAGGGGAGACTGAGGCACAGAGAAGTGGCACAAGGTCCAGGGTCGTGCTGAAAGAGAGTCCCAAATGTGTGCTCTGCAGCCAGTTCTGCCCATTCCAAACTCCAACTTGTGCTGCTTTCAGAGTGACAGCAAAAAGCACAGATGCAGCAGCCGCTCCCTTCCATCCCCACAGCTCCTGCCCCGGGGCCTGTGGTCCTTTGCGGGTTCAGGCAGCGTCTCATCCACGGCTCTTTCTCAAGATGCACATCAGCATCCAGAGGCACTGAGAAGGAAAGGAAGGAAGAGAGGCTGAGAGATGCTGGGGCCAGGCTGCCTGGGTCTGGGTGCTCCTGCCAAGCACTGTGCCACTCTAAGATGCTGCTGTCTCCATCTGACCTTCTGCAAAGGAGGTGTTGGCACTTACTGTGAGGGACAGCAGGAGACCTGGGGCAGATGACACGTGATAGTGCCCTCAAATCAGGGTGTTCCCCTGTGAGATCAAGGGCCAGAAGGCTGCTGTCTGGGGCCCATCTGGGACACCTCTGTACCTGGGGTCCTCACTGGGGAATATCAGCAGTGTGGGAGGAGGCAGGGGCAGCCAGAGAGAGGAGAGGAGAGAAGGAAGCTGCAGAAGAGGGCACCTCCGGGGCAGCCCAGCGCTGACAGAGGAGATAGTGAGGACGGCCCAGCCCCAGTGCTAAGACCCAGCCAAGCCACTAAGTGACCTTGGGCTCATAAGCTCACATACCAGTGCCATGATATAAACTCCATGAGATCTTTTTCCTTCCCTAAAAGTTATGACTTTTAAAGTATTGCTGGTAAAGAGGATCCCCTTAAATATGTCCTGAAGTCTTATCTTCTTTCTCTAATAAGAAATTCTACAACCTTCTTGAAACAGATCTTTGAAAGGTGGAGACAGAAAAGTGGATGGAAGGCACTATGACTGGTGATGCGCTCACCCTTAGGTATAGTACAGCATTGTCCCTGAGGGGGCTGATGGCAGGCAGAGCCCACGCCAGGTTCCACACGGGCTGCCATCCTGCCTGGGGTGCTTGCTGCACAGAAGGCCGTGAGCTGAAAGGGAGCGCGTGTACCCGAGGGCAGGATGCGCCCCACAGCCAAGTAAGGTCTCTGCAAAATCCACCCCAGTTTGGGGACCAAAGAAACACTAGCAACAATGCTCTCAGGGGGTTCATGGCAGTCCTGGGCTCCTGGTACCCAGAGTACAGAACTGAAGGACACACAGAGGAGGAAGCGAAAGCACAGACTTACCAGCTAGGAGCCACCTCTCAGTGTGGAGAGGGCCACGCAAAGAGCTCAGAACCCTGAAGAAGCCAAGTGTCAGAGCCCACGAGGATCCCTTGGGGGCTGCACAAGCCTCCTCCTTTGTGTTGGTGGGAGCAAGTCCCTGTGTGGACTCTGAGGAACTGTCCTGGCACTTGAAGCCCATTAGGAGTCCAAACCACAATGCAAATGAGATTACAATTAATTAGAAGTGTGATGGGCTCACTCTTGGCAGTTCAGGATATTCTGTAACACAAGCATCCTTGGGCATGGCCTTGTTATTAGAGGTGGGCACATTCTGTGGTTTTTAGGGAGCTCATCTCGAGGCCCCCAGAAGCATCACATAGCCTCCTGTCTTCCCAGCTGGGCTCTGTGGTTTTGGGAACACTAGATTCTTCCTTTGCTCTCTGCAAAAGGCCCCCTCCATCCAGAGATCCCTCCTTTCTATTTCTGCCTCAGAGGGAGCTTGTCTTGCTCAATGTTGTTAATTATTGTTTGATTCACAAAGGGAGCTAGATGACTGCGAACATTTTCTTAAAGAAAAGGCAAAATCAAATCAATGCAAATAACCAGGTAATTATACAGAAGCAATCCAAGCACCTGGAGCTGGGGCCTCTGTCCCAACCACAGTGCCTCTGTGACAGCATGGGGCAAGGTGTCTCCAGATGCATGTGACTGAACCATGCCACCCACACCAAGCAGAATCCATTCCTTATGGACCACTGGAGGGCCATCAATTTTGCAAAAGCTGAAAGGCACGTTCTAAGCACAGCAAAGAGCTCCAGGGCCAGGGAGATAGCTCAGTAGAATAGCCTGAGTTCAATCCCTGGTTCTGCAAATAAATAAATAAAGTAAATAGCTCCGAGTCATTCATGCCCCCATCAGACACTGGATGTGTCAACAAAGTTCCTTCATCCCAAGCAGTGGCAGGCCTCCAGAAATCAGGAACCTTGTGCCCATGCTCCTCACTGTGCCTGTTGGGCTAGAACACCCCTAGAAATGTTGAGAGGTCCCTCAGACATCTGTGAATACACACAGTACCCTGAACAGCCCCACGAAGCCCAGCACCACCAGCCACAAAACAACAGTCCACACAAACTATGGAATGAAATCTTTCACTTAACAAAATCTACTACAAAACTGACTGTGCTCTGCATGAGACACTAGGCCAGGAAAGACAGCCTCCCTACATTCAAATGTAAGATGATATATGTGCACCTTACACATCAGAAGTTGGAGAGAAAGAAAAGAAATGCTGAGTCACAATCCAGGAGGAGAGCCCAGCTCCTGCGGAGTTCCACCCCAGTGTCAGGCCACGTGAAGAGCTGTGTAATGCCATCGCCTTCCTTGCCAGAGACTGGAGCTGCTGGAAGGTCCTGGATAAGGGGGTCTCCCACACTAGCAGAAACCATGAGTTAGGCAATTAGGATGCAGGGACCCCACTAGGTGCCATACTGGGTAGAAAACTGAGGTGCTTTGAGAAGAGACCCTCCCCCAGGTGACTCATGCAGTTCCTGTCACAGGGTGCACTCAGTGAAGTCTGTTAGAGGCCTCCTGACAAAACCTGACCCGCTGGGAAGCGACGCAGAAGCACCTCTGATGATGCACGGACACTGGTGCCCGGGGGATGTGGGTCCTGAGAAGAATCAGCCCTCAGGGTACTGACTCCATGCACAGGCAGAGAGCACTCAGGGTGCCTCCTGGCAAGTGAGTGCGGGAAAGCACAGGATTTCAGAGCACAGTTCAGAGCAGGCAGGTGTCTGAGCTGACACCCACTGTCCCCCAGAAGCTCTGGATGCAGAGAAGTCACAAGCATCTCATTCTTCAGTGTGGGCACAGGTGGCTGGTGTCACTGCTGGAACTCAGGCCCTCTATTGTCCCTACTCAGAAGCTGGGTGAGCCTTATGTTCAAACAATTTTTAGAAGAATTAGGTCCTGGCTCTGTGGGCCACTCCTGGACTATGGAAATGACCAAGAAAAGGGTCACATGCCAGGCACAGGGCATAGTGTCCGGGTCTCAGACGGTGTCATCTCTCTAAGTCTTAGGTCAGGTGCCACCCAAGGCAAGCCCCACCTGAGTGCTATGGGCATGTCAGCATCCTCCCTCCATGACAGTTGGTACCATGACAACCTACATGTGTCACTGTGAGGCAGTCGCACCCTGATTCACCTGCTTGTGACTTCCGCTTCAGTGCCCTCTACATGAGTCACTTTCCTGTCACAGGATATGACTCCTGACACCCACAACTCAAAGGAGGAGAGGTTTATTTGGCTCATGGTGTCAGAGGGCTCAGTCCATAGTTGGCTGCTACAGCGCAGGAGCATCATGGCAGAAGGACGTGGGGGACCAAAGCTGCTCAGTTCATGGTGATCAGGAAGCAGAGCAGGGGAATCACTCCAGAGAGGAAGGGGAGGGGCCAGATACAGTTCCCAAGCTCATGCCTTTATGACCCAACCAGACACACCCAAGAATCTTCCATAAATCCTGGGGTGTTCCTTAAGCCAGCCAAGTTGAGGATGGCATGATAATCACACCTCCTTGCTTTATAGGCTCCAGGAAGGTGGCACTGAAGCCCAGTTCCTCCACACCTGTGTAAGCAGACACCAGTCACTGCTAGTGGAAGAAGAAAAGGGGGAGGTGGAGCTTTCTGTAGCATTTGGCTTCAGAGTCCTGTGCCGGCTGATAGCCTCACCCTTGCATGTGCCTCTTAGCCTGTGCCCCTGTAGTGACAGTAGTGAAGCCTTTGGGAGACATAAGATCCAATCGAGCATCCTGCCCAGCTCGTAGGACAACTAGTGTAGGAAGTGGCTCCTGGACAGCATCTGGAGACCAGTGCAGCCCTGGACTCTAATTCATTGCATCAGGGACAACCTCGAGTCATGGCTTAGGGCCAGATAGGCCAGATCCCTCCCAGCGCGTGACTGGTTAAGAGCCACTCACCTCCCGAATCTCCACCCCTGGCTGGGATGGGGGCCGGGACTTCCTATGTGCAAATTCCCTCCATCACTACATAAATGAGCAGCCTGAGGCCGAACCTGGACTAGAAATTCAGCATTCTGGCCCAGTGATCTTAAGCCAATAACCTTTTTCAGCCCAGAGAAAAGTGCAGAAAGAGGCAGCTGGCACCAGGATGGGTCAGAGCGCTGTCTCTAACCTTGGTGGGCTGGGCAACCTCAGTTGGAAGCCAGCCTACCTCCCAGCACCAGCTTCCTGTCTGGGAAGTGCATTTGTGGGAGACACAGCACAGACACACAAAGTGTGGGGCACCTTTCAGTCGCGGTGGAGTTTGGATTTTTCCTCCCGAGGATCGAGGATCGTTCTCCATCCTGCTTCCTTCCAGACGGAACATAATCAGGAGCTGTCCCTCCTTTAAGCACAGATAATTGGCAAATCAAGTGCTATGCAAATCAAGTGCTAATTCCAAGCAATTAAAAACCGAGACACAGCTAAACTGCAGTTAATTTGAAATCTTATTTTTTTACATCGTACAAAACAACAAAAGCCACACGTTGAGCAGACGTAGGGATCAAAGCTGCTCTCCTTACTGCCCTACAAGAGTTGAAAGGCTTGGTGTGACGACGTGTGCCCCTCACTCACTGCCTGGCACCAGTGCAATGCAGCTGGTCCACTGCCTGCCTTATGCTAGTACGAATGCCAACCAAGGGGAAAGTGATGGGAAGGATGGTGACCTGAGTAGCGGTGAGCACCACGGCCTGATGCTCCTAGCGGAGACATGTAAGACTTAGAGCACCAGGCTCAAACCAGCCAGCACCGTCCATTACAGGCAGGATGCTGAGTGGAGAAAGTGTGTCTTCTCTAGGACTTCCTCCAGCTGACCCACTACACCAGTGATATGGGCTGTCAAGAAAGGACACAATCTTCCCTCCTGCTATTTTAATGAGTGGTAATAGAAAACATAAACTCTTCCCCTTCCTAAGCCTGCCCAGAATGACAGCAGATGTCGGAGACAGTGCCAACACAGGTGGAGGCCGACCTGGCATGTGTGGCCCAGACAGTACCTGGGGGTGGTGCAGCAGCCCCAGCCCAAGGGCACTGAAGCAACCACACTGCTGCAAACAGCAAAGGGAAGAAGCCACACAGGGGGGCCTGCCAGCTCAGGGGTGCTTCCCAGCTTCCTCTTAACTCCTGAGCTTTTTTTTTTTTTTGGGCCCCTTTCAACTGCAGGAGGAATCAGTCACAGAGGTCTATGAGGTACACACACAGACAAAAGCTTCCAAGAAGACAAAGAGACCTCAATGTCATTCTTGACATGAGGCTGGAAAGACATATGGCCTCTGTCACTGGCCGCAGGCAACTGGAGCCTAAGACTGGGGCAGCCAGAGAAGCCATCGCTGACAAATAAATCTGCACACACAGCAAGGTAATAACTTTGGATTAAGGCCACTTCTCCAGGCCCAGGAGGAACAAAGGCTATTTCCCAGAACCTGCAGAAGGAAGAGCAGTTGTTTTTCATGGCAGAAGTGGCCTGGCAGAGAGAACTCAGAGATTTCGCAGCACTTCCCAGCCCCGGGCCAGGCTGCCCCAGCACCCAGGTGACCTTTGCTGCCAGCCCACATCTGTCCTCCCCAGCCTGACCATGGGAGCTGCCTTCCCTGGCAGCTGCAGGCCTGGCTTCCTAAGGTTCCTATGGAGACCTACTTCCCCAGACCTTGTAGCCTGGAAGTCATCTCCCCTGCCTGGGTGCTCGACTTCCTCCGTGGTTGTATGTTTTTGTTTCTTAAAAGCACCAAGCACTGAAATGCGCTTCAGTTTCCAGTTGGTGTACAGCTGCCTTCCATGGCTGGGCCCAAGCAGCTCACAGGACTGGACAGCACAGCCCGGCTTCTCTGGGAAGCCTGTGTCCTGGTAGGTCGCCCATACCCCTACCCTGCCCAGGAAGCCTTCCCTTGCCCCATCATCATGAGCTAAGCCCCATCTTCCTGCCTTGTAAATATAAACGTAAAGATGTAGCCACTCTGGAAAAGTTTGATAGTTTCTTGAAAAGCCAAATACGTGGCTGCAACCTCCCCAGTAGTCAGTACTGACAAACTTTGTGCTTCCTACACCTGATCAGTGCGCAGTGGTATCTCGATGGCTTAATCTGCATTCATCTCGTGGCTTACGATGCTGCACATCTTTTTATGAACTTGTTTGTGCTCTGCTTTCCCTTTGATGAAATGTCATTTCTTGTCTTTTGCTTAGTTTCTAAGTTGGTTGGTTGTTTTTATGGGGTGTGTGTGTGTGTGTGTGTGTGTGTGTGTGTGTGTTTCTCATATATTCTAGATAAATTCTTTTTTGGATACATGGTTTTAAATATCTCCTTCAGGATCCTCTTGTTTCTTCTCTTCTATTCCCCTACCCCTGTGCCCACCCCAGAAAGGGTCTTGCTATGTAATTGAGGCTTTCCTTGAGCTCACCATGTGGCCCAGACTGGCCTTGATCTCTCTGCAGTCCTTCTGCCTCAGCTGCTCAAGTGCTAGGATTATAGGTGTGTACCACCATGCCCAGCTATCTTTTCTTTATTTTCAGTAATTTTTAACAGGGAAATATTTTTCAATTTTTTTATTTACTTATTCATTTATTTGATACAAGGTCTCACTATACAGCTCGGACTCATAATGATCCTCCTGACTCAGCCTCCGCAGCACTGGGATTACAGAAGTGCACCACCACGCCTGGTTTTGGTGGCTGGCTAGCACAGTATGTGGTACTGGGGATCAAACCCAGGTCCTTTGCTTGCCAGGCAGGGACTTAGGCCACTGAGCTATTGCCCCAGCCTCTATTTTTCAATTCTGATGCATTCTACTTAATCAATTTATTTTCTGTTTTAACTTGTGCTTTTGGTACCAAGACTAAGAACTTTCTAGTCTGAGATCCTGAAATATTTTTGTTTTTGTCCAAAAATTTAGTTTTCACTTTACATTTAAGTTTTTGGTCTATCTTGAGTTAACTTTTATATAATGTATGAGGCTTGAGACAGATTTACTTTTTTACCATATGGATGTCCAATTACTCCAGCACCATTTGCTGAAAGACTATTTTTCCTGCATCAAATTGCTTTTGCACCTTTGTCAAAAATCAGCTACTACAAAAAGTGGCAGAGTAGGGGAACCCAAAACCTATCTCTCTACTAAAGCAGCGATTTGCTGGCAAAAACACTCAGAATTGGCTTTTTGGAAATCTGGAATCTAATTTTTTTTTTTTAAAGCAAAACCTCACAACAACCTGGAGAGACTTCTTTACCACTGAAGAACTGAAGGAAGAAGGAAACACTGGATTTCAGTTCAAAAGTGCAGCAACATCTTCCGCTTACAGCCCAGGGGTGGCTCTGGGGTGGCGACCCACACTGTTGGTGCAGCTGATGACGGGGTAGCATGGTACTATCTCAAGGGTACACAGTGGTTGGTGCCCTTTCTGGTGGCTCCTAGCAGGATCTACTCAAGGGCTTGCTTTTGCCTTGAATGCTTTGGGGCTCTCCCAGAGTTCCCCCAGTTGCCTTGGAGGTATTTTTGCTGAAATACTCTAATGCAAACGCACCAGACATATGGGACTCAGGACAAGATATGAGAACAGAATTCAATGAATAATTAAAATGATCATGCATCAGGACAAGCTGGCTTCATTCCAGGGCTGCAACGTTGGTACACCTTACATAAACCAATAAACGTAACAAACAATATAAATAAAAGAAAGGCTAAAAATCACATGTTCATCTGAATCAAAGCAGAAAAAGTCTTTGACAAAATCCAACACCCTTTCATGATAAAAATTCTGATGAATGTAGGTGTTGAAGGACCTTACCTCAAACTGATAAAAACCACACAAGCAAACCCTCAGCAGATGTCACACAGAAAGGAAGCAAGCTGCAAGCTTTGCCTCTAAAATCAAGGACAAGACAGGGATGTCTACTTTACCATTCCTGTTCAGTACAGTTCTCTCAACTCTAGCCATAGCAATCAGGTGAGAGAAAGAAATAAAAAGGAAACAAAAAGGAAAGGAAAAAGTTAAATGATCTCTACTTGCAGGCAGTATGACCCTTTACATAGAAGACCCCCAAAAAAATCTCCACTAGAAAACTTCTAAAGCTGAAAAACAAATTCAATGAAGCAGCAGGATACAGAATCAACTCATAGGAGAGAGAGTAGGGAAGGAAACACACAGGGGTGAGAGCTTTGAAAAGCTCCTGCACATGCCAAGAAAAATAGAAGCCAAGAGCTCCGGTGAGTGTGCGGAGAGCTTCCTGCTAGCCTGCGCCCGCGGGGACCCGTTCCCGG
>NDGM010995851.1:0-14102 GCA_002564305.1 Octomys mimax | reverse complement strand
TTTTTTCACTACCAAATGGTCCATCAATATTTGAATGGCAATGAAATACCCATCTCTGACAAAAGTAAATGAAAAAGGGGATATAAATGAAGGACCATTTTGTATCTGTATATACAAAATAGGATAAATATGCAGAGATTTAGATGAGCTGTCTCCTGAGATACACTGTGGTGCCTCAGTTAATGAATCTAATTGTTTCCATGATTCTGGTCACAAACTGAGTTGGATGAAGACTGAATCAAATTCAATGGTTAGGTTCAATATCGCTTATGGGAAGATTTGATTCCATTCTCCTCCAGTTCAGTTTACGACCAGAATTGTCATGAGAATTGAGTTCGTGAACTGAGGTACCTGCAGAGCCAAAAGAGGATTGAATTTGACACAGATATACCCCAGTCGAATGAGTTTATTCAATGTTTTCTATGAGAACAATTTTATTTCTTTTATCTTTATGCATCTTTATTAGCAAAACAAAAATCCCTTTATCCTATAAATGAAAAGCGATTTTTAAAAACAGTCATTAGAGATTTTCAAAGTAAACCATGACAGTAAAAGTGGCAAACATTCTTTGAAAAGTACTTTCATTTTATAGAACTGAAATTCTTTTTTTCTTACAGGCTACATTAGGATGGGTGGGAAGAACATTGAACAAGGAACTAGGGAAAGCAAATTCCTGTCCTGTTTCACCACTAATGCACTGATGGGGGGATGGGATGTAATGACATTGCAGGTCCCCTCTGAGTTGATGATCTGTGAACTCCAGTAACAGATAAGACTTATGTGGAACCTAACTATGTGACAAAGTGCTTCAGAGGAGATTTAATAAAATCTTGCCTTGCATGATCTATGAAAATTGCAAGCATCCCCCTTAAAATGTCTTTTTAATCACATGCACAGCAGAATATATTTTGGTGTGGGAAGCCATATGATGTACCGTGTTGTCAGATTCTTCTATTCTATTTTTTCATGCTAGGAAATAGAAAAAAAAGATGTCTTACATTAGAGAAATACTCAGTAGTATACTATTAGAGAAGCAATTCATTTCTAATCCTTAGCCTGGGAGGCCACATTCCTTTTTAAATTGAAAAACAGAAGTCTGCTTAACTGGAATTAGTTAAAACTTCCTTCTTCCCACACATCTGAACAGCGTGCTGCCTAACTTTACAAAGCTCGTCATTTTCCTCAGAATGAGTTAAGGAAAAGACATTTCCCTGTGACGCCATAGATTTCAATGTCCCAACAAACGGCAGCTTTGTTTCCTCTCTGAGCCTAATTGAAATCCACCATCCTTCAGCAGATCAAACTCAAGTTCTTAGGAACTCCTGGAACTTTTCCTTAAAGGAAGAGGGCAGTTTCAGGCTTCTAGGGGTCTTCCTGGAGAATATCCTTTGTGATTAAATGCTGATTCCGTTTAGACAAATTAAACTATTAGATATCAAGGCCCACTGAGAGAGTTAGCCGGACAGGACAAAAGAGCTTACGGGCACTCAAGTATTGCTTTGAATTCTGTAGAGAGGGACAAGTTAGTTTTCTTGGAATCTGCATGTTTATTTACATCTACAGGCTTTCCAAATTCAACTGTCTGTCTGACTGGTGTAATGGCTTAGATCTGGATTCCCCCCAACTCATGCCACCCCACCCCACCCCAATCTCATGTGTTTCAAAGGTGGCTGGATCCTGGGCTCACTAACTTACAGGTGGAAGTATCCACTAATGAGTTCATTGGCCGTGTGTACCATGGGAGGGTGCTCCGGTGGGCAGTGGGGGCTCCCTGAGGCATGCTCTCAAAAGATCTGCCTCCTCTCTTCTCTCTCCGCTGCCTGACCACCATGGCATGAGTTTGCCTCTACCCAGAAGCTTCTACCTTGTCTTCCTGCCTTGGACTTTGTCACCTACAGACTGAGTCTCCTAAAAATCAAGGGCCACAATACACTTTTCCTCCTTTAACTTGTGGATGTTGCTTTTCAATGACGTGACAAAGACACATGGATTCCTATTCTTCATAAATCAGTGACCACCAGTGTTTCTTTGTTGGCCCCCATCAGGATCATTGTGTTCCTCATGAAATGACGATTTATCTTGTCCTTTATGATAATGCATTTGTATCTGCAGTTATACAAGGGTTACCTTTAATGACAGAAAAAATATTAAGAATGTCAGGTTTGGTGCAGAACAAGAACAGAGATGAACCACACCAGCAATCATCATAGAAAGATAAGGGAGATGGGCTTGAGTGGATTCACAGTGAAAGGCTATGATGCAGTCTGAGCTTTCCTTGAACTAGAATAAAGGCAATCTGATGGCTCCTCAGGAATTCATTCTTGGACCTCTTTCCCTCTTTGCATACCTTTCCCTCTCCCCCACCTGTAAAAAATATGCATTCCCATGATTCCAACCACATCCTAAACTGTCACAGCAGCCAGGTAAGTTCTGGGAGTCCAGCCAGTCATATCAAATTATCAGCATCACCAGAGAGCAGTCTCCAAGTCCTGAAATTCTCTAGAGTTATACAGTCTGATACAGTAGGCACTGGTCTTATGCAGACTGTTTAGCCCTTGAAACGTGACTAGTCTGATGGAGATGTACTGTAAGTAGAAAATAATATGCCCTATAATTTGAAGCCATAATAACAGGAGAATATATACTAAAAATTGATAATAATTATATATTAATTACATGTGGAAATACACTATAACTTGAATATATTAGATTAAATGAAATATTATTAAAATTAATTCATTCATTTCCTTTATTTTCAGTGTAGCCACTAGAAAATTTTGAATTGCCTGTGTACTTTGCATTATGTGTTTATTAACAGTGACAACCTATAATGGGTCTACTTCTTCCCCACATCGACCTTATTTCAAAGAACTATTATTTCTTTCCTAGGTAATCTCAGTAGCCTTCCATCTTTTATACTTCCAGGTCATTATTTGCTAGAGTAATTTTCCTAAAAGTTGGTGGCTTTGTAAAGAAGTTTTCAGTGAAGTTTGAACCCAGTTCTATAAATTGGTAGCTACATAGCTGTGGATAATCTATCTCTAAGTCTTACTTTTAACATCTTCCATGTGGGGATTTAAGAATAGAGGGAGAGAGTTGGTGTGAATGAATTGAAGTATGGTTTATAGAGTTCCTAGTACAGAACCTGAACTTGGTAAACAGAGGAGAAAGCCCTCCACTTCCGGCCCTGTCTTCTGCTGTCCTCCTGTGTGTACCAACATGGATCCAGCCATATGGACCTCCTGCACTCATAGTCCATCTGGGACTCATAATCTCCATGCCTGTCGCACATTCACCTTTTTCCTTGTGTGGGTAATTCCTGTTTCTCATTATGCACCAGTTGTAACCTTTGGGACCTTTGGAAGTGAACTATACTGTCCCAGTCCTAGAGAGGTACCACCACAGCCAGTGAATATCTCACTGTGAGAAATTAGGAGCGATGGAAAATGTCATGAGTATTGGGATTAGCAAGCCCTGGGCCCAAACAGCAAGATTTGGCTTCGTAGCTGTGTGACCTTGAGCAATGTCTGTCCTTTCTGAACCTCAGTTTTCTTATTAGAAAAATGAGGACAATCAGGGCCTCCCTCCACTTAAAGATCTGAGGTTGAAAGATTTGAAGAGACTACAAGTATCTGACATGTGATAGAATTGAAAAACTGTCTAGCATTGTGTGGACAACCTCTATCATAACTCTTTGTTTACTTCTCCGCTTTTTCATCTGGACTCTGAATGCCTAGTAAAAAATGGAAGGCTACATTGGTCCTTGTAGCCCTAAAGCTTAGTATAGTGGCTGTAAGTCTTCAATAAATCTCTTAAATACAAGAATGAATTAATAAATGATGAATAAATAAATAATACCATTGGCAGTTAAGAGAGAGTGCAGTTTGACCACCTAGAGGGATGGTCATCAGGGTAAGTTAAAATAAATTATGTTGACAAACCCAGTCAGACTGTGAGAAACACCAACAAAGCGCATTTAAAAGCCTTTGGCAGGAAGCTGACAGATTTATCCCATCAGTCTTTGGTGAAGCCTTGTTCCTCCAAGTAGCAAAGTAGTGGGTAATGTCTGGCTGTTATAAATCTTGAAATTTCTTTGAAAGGGTACCAAAGACTTTTTAAATTTTTATTGTAAAGTGCTGATATATAGCACAATGCATAAGAGAAAGGTCTGGAGGGGATGTTGAACCAAACAGAGAGAAGAGCTTTATCTGTTTGTTTTCCTCTTGTGTGTGATTTTTAACCATTGCTATTCCACAAAACAGAAGTCATTTTCCGAACACATCGCATATCTATTATCCCTTCACTGCCTATCTAATTCTAAGTTACAAGGCACATGCATCAGTATCGCTGTTAAAAATGTAGATGTTCAGTTCCACTGAATCCTGTTGAATCAAAACAATGGGGGGGAGGACGTATCTAATGAGTGTTTGTGCTAGCTACTATTTTCTGATGCGTGGATGGTTGAGGAGTGTATGAACATACATGAGTAGAATGGCTGCTCTAGAAACCCAAACAGCAGGCCTTAGATTTCGTATCAGCAGTGAGGCTTTGTGGTAAGAGCCCCTGGGATCTGATGGCAGATGACCACTGGGAGGCCTGAACGCTTTTAATTTTCTCTCTGCCAAAGTTGACGTCTCTCGCAAGCCATTTCACAGTGACTTTGCCAGCAGTTCACCTTTATCTATCTCTAAGGAAGCCCACTGTAAGTTTTGTGCTACTTTTCTGTACTTTTAGCACCATCACAATAAAAAGAATCAGGAAGACAGCAGTAAGAAGTTCATAACAGACCCTCTGTGTGCGAGCGGAAGTCGGCCTCTGATCGCCAGTTCTGCAACAGATGAGTGTGGTAGACATCTGTGAGGAATTCGTGATGTATGAATTACCGCAGCTGTCCTACTAGCCTGTTTTGGAACGGTCTCATTGCTATTTCTTTCTCATTAGAATTGATTTTTAAAAAATTTTTAAAAATAATAAAATTTTAACAAAGAAAACATCATGCTTACTAGGTGCCAGGCACTATTTTAAGGATTTTAGACCTCAGACCTTAATCGTTGTTCTCTGTATGAGGTTGTCTTGTATTCATTCATTCAACACATACGTGTGGAATGTAATATTTGGAAATGAAGAACAGAAGACACATCTGTTGCCCTTGCAAAGCTATGCTATGTTTCTTCTGCTGTCAAGGACATTTACTAGATTCTTGCTTCCCAGTAGCCAAGAGAAAAATTTTGCTAAGATTTGAGATACCATGAGACATATTTTAAATTTATTATCAGAAATTCTTTTTTGTCTCTTCTAAAAATAATTTTAAAAGCACTTGATGTAATACCAGTCCTTTGCCCCATACAATAAAATATATAAGAAGTACTTACATTATTTCCTAAGTTTGTACTGCTTGAGCTTCTGCCCTGACTTTAGGAGCTACACTGGCTCTTCACGCTTTGTCTCCCTTAGTTGGGGCAGCGGGGGCTCCGGCTCCCTCTTTGAAATGAGTAAACAGCTGAGAGGGTTAGTGCAGTGATCGCTGAAACAAAGGGCACGGTGCCCTTTCCAGGGCGTTTGGCACCTGGAGTGTGAAAGTCTTTGCAAATGCTCCTTCAGCATGAAATACAGCTCTCATGGGTCTGAGGATCCGACAGGGGAAACACAGATCTCTCTTTCTACGTATTAGGCGTGTAATGATTGCAGGAGAAAATGTCACCGTGCAGAACACTATAAAAATTACCACAAACATACAAAGTCAAATCCATAACATGCACGCCTTAAGTTTCTACTTGGTAGGCATGAATAAATTTATGTTGGAGATATTGTCCTAAGTTATTAAACAATTTTATACTAATAAAGCAGCTAAGTGAGTTATTTGCAAGAATAACATAGTAATTCATCTCCAAAATTTGCTTGAATTTAAACTTACATTTTACAACAATGTATATATTTAAATATAACAGCTGATTCCATTATTTTTAGAAAATTAATATACATCAACAAAGTTATTTAACCTTATTATTAATATTTACACTGACCATAATAAAAAAGAGGATTTGCATTTGTAAAATGAGATGTAATTTGTGTTATATAAGTGGGTATTATTTTGCTTATTTTTAATACTTACAACGATTTCTGTACAGTGCATGGTACGTTATTGTTATTGATAACATTTCCTTTATGCATTGCCTACTGAAATTGGCTCTATACTCTGTTTCATAAATACTTTCTCATTTAATCTCACAATAACTATCTGAGATTTAGTTTCATGTTTATTATCCTCACTGTGCAGGTGAGAACACTGAAATTTTGGGAGATTTAAGTAACTTTCTCTGAGTGTGAGTCACTGAAAGAACTGACATTCACGTTCGGGGGCCCTTATGGTTTCGGGCCTGCCACGCCTTGCCTCCCTCCACACGCCACCACCTTCTGATCGGAGCTGAGTCACGCTAACCATCGCCTCTTTCCGTACCTGAGCAGGACAGCACCCCTCAGGGCTGAGCCTGCCAATCCGTTCTGTGTTCCTGCAGGGTTGAATGTAACAACTGTGAGACCGGCGAGCAGTGCGGCGCGATCATGCACGGCAACGCTGTCACCTTCTGTGAGCCGTACGGCCCGCGAGAGCTGGTGAGTGTGTGCCGCCGCGTGCACGAGCCCACGACAGAGGCGCGTGCTAAGGCCTCTGTCTCCAAAAGCTTCTTATGCTCCCACGGTTTAGATGAAAGTCTGAAGTATTCCTTATAGGTCCTATTAAACATATAAAATTAAGAGGGTGACCATATGATGTATTTTTAAATGTAAAAGTGAAGAATTCAGCAGTGAAATTGGTAACATCAAGGGACCTCATTAGACATAGTTCATCACTGTGATAGGTGGATCTTTAAAAATGTGAATATGGCATATAATATATATCATGTGTAAGAAATTTATGACTCTTAAATTCTTATATAAAGTCCTTGCTGTTAAAATTGTCCTTATTTTCTCTGTGCAAGTCCAAAATGTTACACGTCTTATTTTATTATTTTTAAACGTTGGACTCCTAACCATGGAAGAATTTGGTGGCTCTTTATTTTGTTAGATGAAAGTGCACACTGAATAAACAAATTTCTGAAATATTTTGGTTGGTGCCAAACTACTCAGTAGTAGGTTACTTTCATCTAACAGATTAGCCCTTGCCCGACAGAGGTGAGCTCCTAAATCATGGACAAAGAAACCCCGGTGCTCTAAACTAAAGGCGGGGACGCCACCGGCTCTCAGCTTCATGAGCCTTCTCTCCGAGGACATGAAGGCCCCGTTCCTTCCACATCCCTGATAAGGGCTAGAAAAGCAGTTCTGCTACATCTTGGCTCAATTACTTTGCTCCACACACTCTTTTTGTAGCACCTTCCACTCTTTTTTCCTGCTTTTCGACTTGAACTTCAATTCACGCTCTCCCCCACCCCAGTCTGTCTTTCTTCTTCTCCCTCCCCCACCTCCTTTCCCCTCTTTGTCTCCTTCCACATCTGTTTTCAAGAGACTTTTAGTTACAGGTTATATTCTTCACTTTTATGCCACACATTGTGTTTCAGAATCATTAGCTTAGTTCTGCCAAAAGCCTGGCTTCCATGGCAAAGAGGGGGGAAAGCCCTAGCTAGACAATTAAAAGATTTAGCTATCAAAATGTGAAAGCCAATTAGTTTTTGCAACTTGGTTCTTATTTTTCGCTGCTTGAATACCTCTTTCATGGCAATTGACACATTTAATTTTTTAAAGATAGAAGCTTCAGAACATTGATGAATTAAAGAGATTTCAGTTGAGATTAGAACACAAATAGAATTAATTGGATGCAAATTAAAATAATAGGTGCTCATAATTCAAGTCTCACAAGGTGTTATAATATTCTTGCAGACAAATGTGAGTGATAGTAAAATTCTTCCTGAAAAAGAATAGATTTTCTACTACATTTAAAATAGCGTACCATGACAGAATTAATTATCTATAAACCTTAAAATAAAATTAAAGTTTAATCATAGTTAATTGAGCTTAGTATAATTGCCTACCTTAGAAGGTATCCCCATTCAATAATATTTCTGGAAATCTTGGCAAATTTTTTTGTTTCAACTAGTTAATAGGAAATAAAATAATCTAAAATATGTTACCAGAATTGCTATCTTCATATCATAAAAATTGAAAAGTTTATCTTATTTCATCCCATGTGCATTTAATTCTGATTGTTTTGCTGTGTCCCAGCTTATTTAGCATTAGAGTGAACATCTCAGTAAGCCAGTTATGAATTGTATCGTTTAACTAATGTGCAATTAGCCCTTCAACTAAAAAGGAAAATATTCAAAATAATTATCTTCATCTGATCAAGTTTCTTAAGTATGTAATTTTCTATTCCCACCCTAAGTGTTTCCCTAAGATGAACTTGTACTGTAGCTTCAAAGGGAATATAAAGAATGAAGATAAATTGAGAAAAATAATATGACATCCATTTTTTACACTATCAGCCTCTCATCTTCAATAATGTGTATATTAGACTGGACTCTCAGAAGCAAAGATATACAGTATATTGTATCCAATTCTTGTTTACAGAAAGCAGATCAATCAAGTAGAAATTGAGGCATTCCGTTATCAGCTAACATTGCATTTATGAAAACCTAAACCTTTGCCTGGTCCTCTGAAGCTGATCCCACTAAAGCATCGTGCATGAGCACTGATGAAAGACATCTGCTCCCAAACATCACTTTTTTTTTTTAACATGGTGCCTTCTGATTTTTCATAAATCCAACAGGCAATGAACATTAATAGACTAACAGTTTATCTTTTTTGAAAGGCTGAAAAGAGCATCTCTTTTAATGAGGTCCTATGCCAGTGGCCTGCTTCTAGAGGTCCCAAGAGCCAAAATTTGACCTCTCACCCCAATAAGATCAAAACAGCAGAAGGAATATGTTTTAGTGTGGGCAACACTAGGAAGGGCAGGGAACAGTGACTCAGGATCTACCTTTAGGGTACTAGCGAGAGGGCCCGGATTATATAGGGAAGAATAAAGACCTGGTGGGAAGTGCCAACAGTGGTGGTCAATCTGTGGTCCGGTTGTTCTTTGCCGCAGATCTGGTCTAGGGAGCCCTGCTGTTACCCAGGAGTCTTCAGTGCTTGGGGGGCAGTTGCAGTTCCAGTCAGAGGCATTTGCCCACAGCCTCACTGTTCCTGGCACTTGGGATAAGCTGGAAAAGAGTGACTTGAAGAAACAACAGGCCAGAGAAGCACAATAGAGTTAGGACAGTGACTGGGTCCTTCTTCCAAAGGGCCAGGTGCAGAAGACAATTTCAAAGGAGCCACGTTACATCTTCATTTATGAATCTGGTTAAATAACCATTTCATGTCAATGGAAGCTCATGGCAGTCAAGGGTGGGACCTCTACTCTATGGGGATTTTGTGTGTCTGTGTCTCCTGCACCACTGTACATGTCAGACTGAACCTGCAGAAGCACCCGAGCTTTAGGCAGTGGCCCCAAACTTCCCTCATTTTGGGAGTATAGAGTGAAGGTAAACAGGAGCCCATTGACCTATTGCTCTAAGAGAATGCAAAGTTGAAGTGAGTTTTTATGCTCCTTTTTAAATGCTTATTTTATCTATTTGTGATGCTGGGCTTGTTTACAGAAAGCAGATCAATTAAGTGGAAATTGAGGCATTCCGTTATCAGCTAACATTCAGTTAATATAAAATGAAAAGAAAATTTTTCTGAGTGTTGTGTCTCTCTGAATTTTAAGATCAAGTTTTCTGAGTGGAACACCACAAGGCCACGTAGTTGAACTTACTCTAAAGCTTAAAATAGTAGCCAGACTTCTTTCAATGTAATTTCATTGTACATTTTTTTTGGCTCATTCTGGTGAGAGAAAGAGAACAGGAATGAGAACGCAGCGTAGTGGGTGAGTTAGCGCACAGCGCGAGGAGAGTTTTCTCTGTCATTTGGAGACCTGTAATTTTTGCTGCGTTTAAAGTAACTTAGGAGCAAATACTCATTACCTGGATTACTTATAAAACATCTCTCACGCCCTCCCCTCTATTATCTTTACTTTTCTTCACTGAATTTTAAAGCCATGTCTTTAAAACCCCCTCCACCTTCCCACCTTGTGCTACGGATCTTCCTGTAGTCACATCTCCACTAAGCTGGGGCAGAGCAAGAGACTTGCTCATTTGCTACCCAGGTGGGTGACGCGTTGCCGCATGGGCTGGGTAGCGCTGCACCCCGCAGCTGTGCGTTCTGTCCTGTGGGGTAACACCGTGCAGGGGTATGGATGGCTAAAGGTGTCATGAGCTAGGAAGCAAAGGTGTGGGAGCCGGCCGCTTCCACCAAGCGAACCCCCAGCTACACGCTCTTGTCTTTCAAGATCGGAGTGTCTCGGCTGGAGGGCAAAGGCTTGGGAGCCGGCCAAAGGAGACCCAAAGAACAATATGAGTGAGTTCTCATCTCACTTGAGCTGCTTCTCTGCTCCAAAGAATAAATAAATAAAATTTTAGAACAAGATTATGTATCATTTCTCTTGCAAAATGGAGAAATGGTTGAACAAACTTCATGAAATGATATAGCAGCAGTATGTTGAAACACTATTTCTAGGTTCATACTTAAACAATTCTTCCTTGCCTCCCTCCTTTCTTTCCTTCTCCCTTGGTTTCTCCTTCTCTCTTCCTCACAATTCATTGAGAAATAATCTATACGGTCTATAACTCATTAATTTCAAGCTTATTCGCAAAGTTATGCAACTGTTATTGCAATGGATTTTAGAATATATCCACCACTGCCCACCACCCAGGAATCCTGCCTCGTTTATCTGTTGTAGTTTGTGTTTTGTTTTCAGAGTAATCATTTGCTCTTAACTTACCTCCGAATTTTTATTTAGTAGTCTGTTGATGACATTGTCCTTGAATCCCAGACCTCTCCTAGGACAAAGGGAGGAGGTAGGGTGGATTGAGAGGGCTTTGTTAAAGGTTTGCCCCAGGTTACCTGATAGATGGCTCTAAACAGTTTCAACAGCACTCTGTGAAGTTTACTATCTGTGCCTAAGTTGGACCCTTACAGCTTCCCAGACATACTGACAAAAATGAAACAGCACCTGGCTAAGGCCAGCCTCTCTTCATAGACCCTTGCTTTCACTACGTCTAGCACCTGTCTCTTCCCTTTGGATCTGTCTTTGTATCTTATTTTTGTATATTTTTCTTTGTAGACTACCATTGGCCTAAATACAACAACAGCTTCTGTCCTCCAATTTTCCATTGGTAAGTGTTTTAACAATTGCACTGACTTAACTTGGAAATATTTGTTTTATTTATCAGAAATAAATAAATCAGAATTATCATGTCAAATGCTTTCAGATTTAGAGAAGACAGTAAGTTGTAATTTTGCAGTAAATAATTGAAAACATTTGAAAATGAAATTAAATATGTGTAATGTCACATTCTGTTCCATTTTTCCCAATAGTCATATTTAAAAGTGCTATAAGTAATCCAAAACATCTTAAAAGTTATTTACATAGGGATTTTAAATGCATTGGATTATTCTATTAGAGCAGAATTACCCAACTAGTTATGTTTTGCACAGATTAAGATTGAAATCTGTTCAATTTCCTGAGTTCCGAATAACTGGTATTAAAAGAAGTAATTACTGGTAGCTGAAAGAAACCAATTAAATCTTTGTGTTTGACATAAATAATCCATGTTTAATTTTGACATAGATAATGAAAAAATGACTCTGGCAATATTTAATTGATTCTGCAGTTGTGAAGTATATCCCATCCCATTTTGATTTTCAATACACATATGTACAAATTTTTTTAAAGAGTGTCCCAGGAAAAGAAAGATCCTGCTTTGTACATGAGCCAAGCTTTACTGATCTCTCTCTACAGCACCAGGACTGCTGGTGGCTGGCAACCATGGCCCGGGACAATGTCCTGTGGCCTCCATTGTCTCCTTTCTTGTGTCCTTGAAAATCCACTCTCAGGACAGGACATTTTCCTCAGTAGTCTTCTAGTCCAAACTGCAGGTGGGGTTCTACAGTCAGAAGCCCTTGGGCGCTGCTTGGGTCTGATAGGAATTTTCTTCTGGTTGTATCGCTGTCATTTTGTCAGTGCCACGTCCCATTAAGCCAGTGTAGCTACCACATGAACCTGCTTGATGACTGCTGAGGTTACTTTCTTCTTGCATAGGTAGTATCACTCACAATTTGCAACCACGTCAGAAGGCCATTTGTGGTCACAAAAAATATTTCAGTAAAAACAAAAATGAGCAAATGTACTTAGGGCCATTATGCTTCAGTAGATCAAAATAAGCTGAACCATGGTTAACAGTTCACCTGGATTCTGGGTATTTTTGCTTATTTTTGTCAGACAAAGAGCATTAGTTTCAGCTATTATATTTAAGAAATGAAATAAGACAAGAGAATCTGTTTGAAAGTATATGCCTCTCGATTCCATTAGTATTTGCACTTTAAGGAAAAAAATCTAGCAGCAATTAAGTTATCTTTTATCATAGGAGGGGGAAAGGAGTCTAGCGTGTGAGGAATAAAATATATGCTGCCCCTCTGACATAGATTCTCTGTTTCCTTACCTTGCACTCATCAGTTACAGCAGAGCTGAGGCAGAAAGAAGAGGGGGCACGCGCTGGTGTTAATTAGAGAATGCAGGGTTCAGTTCTTTTAAGGTTCAAAACTCAGAAAAGTTACCAGGCCAATGTTTTAGGATTAGACCCAAACATCTGACTTAGTAAGAATTCCTGACTTTCCCTAAAACTAGAGAACTGCGCTGCACTGGGCCAGATGGTATTATTAATCAGGATTTGAATCTTGGGTTAGAAGAGTATCAGAATTGACAAGTTACAAAGGAATGAAGGGCAGATGGATGGATGGATGGATGGATGGATGGATGGACGGACGGATGGACAGACGGACGGGAAGGAAGGCATGAGGAGTGACAGGAAGCAAGAGAGGGATCTCAAGTTTATCACCTAAAATCTACATTTAGAAATCCTCCTTTTGGGTAACAGCTTTAAAATAAAAAAAATGAAATGTCAATGTGTCATTGGAAGTTAAACAGAACATATTTAGTAGGAGAAACTGTATTTTTTTTCTTTTTTCTTTTGTTTTTTAATTTCAGTTTTTTTGTTTTTATTAGTATTTGAGCTGGGTGTGGTGGCACATGACTGTCATTCCAGAACTTGAGGGCTGAGGCAGGAGGATCTCTGACTTTGAGACAGGCCTGGGCTACACAGTGAGACCCTGCTCCAGAAAACAAAAAAGAATAAAAAACACTAAAAAGGAGCAGGAAAAGCTGCTTTCCCGAGGAGCAGGGTGCACCTTGGAAGAGCAGGCAGGCACCGGGAAGACCAGCTTGCCCGCCCTCTGGCTCTCACGTGAGAAGGAGCAGCCATAGCCCAGGGAGTCACTGACAAACAAGTTGGGCAGGCAGGGCCAAGACATGATCACTTACTGCTTAGAAATTTCACTGGGAAATTTGCTCACTACCTTTTGAAACTAAAAAGTTCTTGGGAGCCAAATGTTAGGATGGTAGGGAAACAAGTTAGTAGCAAGCCCTTCACTGTGTTGTGTATGCTGGAGGTGAAGCCCTACAGGCAGAAAACATTCCAGAGCTGGTTTGGCATATTGCCATGCATTCATGTGGATGTCAGTGAGACCTGATGGAGTGGGATCCTCCTGTTTGCATGGGTGGCGCGTGGGCTAGACGGGGGCGCACACATCAGTGCTAGACATGTCTTAAATGGGTACAGTCATCCTAAGCTTTCCAAGCCCATAATAACCAAATATCAACACAGCAACCAGAGTCATTTCTTTTAGATTCAGTTCAAAAATTTATTGGATGAATTATTTTTTTAAATTATGGAAATAGGGGAGATAGCTTGGCAGTCTAAGTACCTGCCTGGTAAGCTCAAGGACCCAAGTTCAATCCCCTGTACCTCGTGCTAGCCCCAGAAGCCCAGGCGTTCCATGCCTGCCACCAAAACTGGGCATGGTGTCGCACACCTATAATCCCAATGCTGGAGAGGCTGAAACAGAAGGATTAGTAGGAGGATCACTAGGATTCCAACCTGCACAGGGAGACCTTATACCAAAGAAAGAAAGAAAGA
>NDGM010995835.1:0-13769 GCA_002564305.1 Octomys mimax | reverse complement strand
GAAAGAGTTTATAATTAGTGGTCTGATTGGTTGTACAACATCACAAATGCCCTGAATGTTACTAAATTGTTATGTGTTCAGATAGTTAAAATAGTAAACATTTGTGTTATATGTATTTTGCCCAATTAAAAAAAAAAATCAGGAGCTGGTGGTGTGTTCCACCATGGCACCCCACGGCCATGCCAGGCGCAGAGGATTCTTCCCACATTCTGGGAGGTGCCGAGTACAGGTGCTGACCTCGCACCCCCTCCCACGAAGCTTGCCTGCTTCAGTCAAAGGACGTCAGAGCCTGCTCTTCCCCACAGCTTTTATTGCCTTTCCAGGATGCTCCACGACAGGAGCCTCCACCTTATTTGTGTCATCTGATCCAACAGGAAGCAAGACACGGGTGAACCCAGAGACACCAGCAGCTTGAGGCACTAGAGCCACAGTGCAGCCTCTGACACGGGGGAACAGCCATGGCACAATGGGCGACCTCATGTTTTATATACGATGTATGCGGTGCACGGAGGAGACTGAGCCATGGCCCACAAGGCCTCACATACAGGTGCTGCAGGCCGTCTGGAGCTGTGCTTACCTGAAACGGCGTCTGGCTGTTGTAGTTTTTCAATTCCTTATTTCCACCCCGAAATAGAAGCACTCTTGCACAGCTGTCCTGCAAATGGAAATGGAGAAAACAGCTTGTAAAACAGTTGGACATTGCTGAAACAAGGTCCCTTGGGGAAATGCACACTCGCTGGAAATCTCAGGCCTGTACCTGCAAAGTTAAAAGGGTGATAGGTTTTGTCTAAGAGCAAATGGGCTCTCAGACCCTTTCGGCTGAGGGTCAGCTGCTGCAAATGCTTTGGACAGTAGCTGGCACAATCTATAAAATATTTAAAACACATCCATTCCATGATCAAATGATTCCACTCTGGAAGATGGGATGCTACAGAAAGAGGAAGTCTTGTACATGTCTCTAAAATATGTAGCAAGCGAATTATCAAAACACAAAAAGGAAGGAAGAAACAGAAAAATCTACAGATAGCAGAAGTATATTAAAACAATGGCCTGGGGGGGTATTCTAGAAAATTCTTCCCCTAGGAAGCTGCAGGACAAATAGTACACACAGACAAAAGCTGAAAAGCAGCCCTTCCAGAGAGAAAAGGCATGGCACAGACCAACAGGATGGGCTTAACTTCCTTTGCATTTTAATAGTTTCAAATCTGAAAAGCATGAAAGTGGGGTACACTCCAGGTGCCAGCAGGCACTGGCTTCTGGGAATAAAGGCTCAGGATGACCACAGCAGGAGTCTTTTGATGTAGCCATATTTTATTCATCCTTGTAAATGAGCAGGCAATCAGCCATTTCTTACGAATGTTTATGATGAAAATAAACCTGAACCTGCCCATTGATTTACACACCAATCTGAGAGAGAACCACTTGCAGACTCCTTATAAACTCTCAGTGAGATGAGTAGAGGGGGTCGTCACAAATACAAGGGCAGGAGGGCAGCAGCTTTAGCAGTAGTACTGGCTAGGATCATGTGTCCCTACATGGGGACAGGTTCTGAGAAACACGCTCTTAGGCGATTTCACCATGCCTGGAACTTCACGGGGAACACTTCCACAGGCCGTGATGCCGGCAGTGCCACGAGTGACATCATCTTAGGGGACCATGGTTGTGTGGGTGCTTTGTCATCAGCCAGAATTCACTGTGTGGTGCATGACTACGCGAGAGTAATTTTGCCTAATTAATGCAGCTGGCTGTTCAGAATAAATTATGGTGTAGGATGTGCATTTAGATGTTCAGTATAGGCTGGGGTTCAGGCCCAGGATTCTGAGACAAGCGAGAAAGCAATCAGCCTGCTACCAACCTGGACGCTTTCTCTTATTTGCTGATGTCCTCAATGCACGACAATGTAACCCCAATGTAACCTCACAATGTAACCCTGAGTGGGGCACATGTCCAGTTCTAGGTGTGGATGGCAGGAAGGATTACCCAGACTCGACACTCCCATAGTTACTCAGTGAAAGAATAAATGCAATAGCTAACCAGAGATTCCTACTTGGTCTCAGCTGTGGGAAACAAGTCAGAGATATGCAGGGTGGAAGGGCACGTGTCCTAGGGAATGGCAGTGCCCAGGGAGGGACAATGCACAGGTCCTCAGCCTGGCAGCAATGGCGATTTAACACAAAAGCGTCAAATCCATCGGCAGCAAGTACAGCGACAGTCATCTAGGGCTGGGAGGGTCCCTGCATCAGAGCGGCTACTCACAGGTCCAGGTGGTAAAAGTGTTCTTACATCAGTGCTTACGTGGAGACAGGTGCAAGACTTTCCAAAGAGACCAAGAGCCACAAGGGTGGAGTGTGCACTGTATCTTAAGGTGTTACAGATTTAGAAAGAAGACAGATAGTGAGCTACACTGGCAGGAGGTCTGCGCCCCCCGCTATGAAGGCCACATAAGCCACAAGCATAGGGAGTAGCTGGCAGCTAGTAGTGGCTGCTCCCTTGGGACCTGGGCCCGATGATAAAGTCAATGAGGAAATCACTTGCAAATAGAGTTGTCAGAAGCTTGAGGGCAGAAAGACCCTACTTTGAGCTCCTGGCAGTGGCATCTAAGGTAGGCCACTGGTACAGAACCAACCTGAGGCCCTGGTTGCACTCATGTGTGGCCCTGTGCAGGACATGACCTGCATGCCTGGCACATACTGCCTCATGTCCCCTCGGAGGCCACCTCCGGACTTAGGGGCTGTGTCCCGGCAACTCTGCCGGGCCTGAGTTGCTTAGCCTGGCCTAGAGGGCACACTGCACTGTTATTCCACTGCAGGAAGGCCAGAGCGGCTGGGAGCAGGGGCCTACGCAGAGCACCTCGCACCTCGCACCACTCCCATGGCACTCTGCACCAATTCCAGTGGGAAGAACATCCACATAGGTTTGCTGTGCCCTTCGGTGGTGGTTCTCATGAGGGGTGCTTTGGGCTCTTAGTAGACCCTGTCAATGTCTGGAGATCTCTCTGCATGTGACAATCAGCAGTGCTACTGATACACGGCGGCTACAAATCCTAAGGTGCTTCTACAACAGGAAGTTATCCAGGCCCCAGCAGGACATCCTTGCCATGATGCCTCTGATTGTGACAACAGAGCATGCAGCAGGTACCTCCACAGGGTCACAGGAACACCCCCCTGCTAGCCTGGGGCTCCAGCTGATCAGATGCTAAGGCGCACCAAGCCCATGCAGGGTTTCTTCCCTACAAGGTGTGTGGGGTTCAGGAGTGTCAGCGGGCAAATGTGGGGAACCCACTTGCTGTTCTCCGGGAAGACAGCCTGAGGGCTCACTGTGGGCAAGGGGCTGCCTACGCAAGCATATCCCTGCTCAGAAGAAGGGAAGGTGAGTCTGCAGGAGCCAGGGGGGCCTCGCTTGGCCCTTCGCCTCCCTCCCCGGTGCCCAGGTGAGTAGATACCATGACTTCTCTGTCTCCACCTGAAGTCTCCTCTCTACCTTCCTTCTCCCCAGTTCCTGCCTTTCATCCTCTCCTTTCGCTCCAGTGTCTCACTCTGGCCTGAACTGTCACTTTCCTGAGGGCTCTGGGCTGTAAAGAACAGAGATGCACTGTGGGGGGAGGGGGGAAGACTTAACCATCAGCACGCTTGGTGAGCTCCTGGTAGGAACCAAGCTGAGTGGCATCTCACCCTGTCTGAATGAGGTGTCCAGTGCTGAGGACCCCCACGGCAGAGTGACCCGCCAGTTGGACATGGGAACACCGGGCTGGGGAAATAAGTCAGCAGTCTAAGCGCCTGCTTGGGAAGTATAAGGACCCAAGTTCGATCCCCAGTACCACATGCCATGCCGGCCCTGGAACCCCAGACATACTGTGCCGGGCCCAAAACCAGGCATGGTGGTGCATGCCTGTAATCCCAGCACCGGGGAGGCTGAGACGGGAGGATCACTAGGAGTCCAAGCTGTGTAGTAAGATCCCATATCAAAAAAATCAATTCATTAATTAGAAACAGAAATAGGAACACCAACTTCCCTTCTCAAGAGCTGGGACATCCCCTCCCTTGCCATCTGTAATTCATCTTAAATGTTCTTTGTTTCTCTACAAGCGCCTGGGAAACGTCTGTCATAAAGGACGTTTCATACCCTACAAGTGGCTGTGAATACATTTTCACCAGGTCCTGCCATTCACACCAGGTAGGATCCTGGAAAATCCATCCACTCGCCAGGCAGGGGGCACTTTGATGGAGTCAGCATTCACCGACCCTGGACACAAGACCCACTGCTTCAGGGACGGCCAGACCAGGTAATACCAGGTTCCTTCTATTACTTCAAAGTGACAGGGCCAGTGATTCAGTTGGCTTATTAACAGCCACACCTCAATGCTTGTGTGTGGCCCCAAGTGTGTGTGTGTGTGTGTGCGCGTATCTGTGTGTAATAGGCATGTGTTCTGCAGTTCACAAAATACAGCCACCAACTCTAACTGGTCTACCTACTGCGGCACCACTAGGGGTATAATGAGGGGTCTGTTTTGCAGACAGAAGTGGAAGTCCAGAAAGGACAAGTGATGAAATGTGACAATCCACAGCCTTACAAAGGGGGAGAAAGGAAAGGTGGCCCTGGTGCCACTGGGAGCCTAACCATCCCCTCACACAGCTGTCAGCTGCCCGAGCTCCTATCAGAGGTGCATCTTCTCTGGCAGGTCTGCATCCTTTGAAGTACATCAATAATATACAGACAATAATTTGCTTTTTTTCTGAGGACCAAAATATCAAAGGAAATATCACTTCACTGCCAATTTTCCCTGGGCAGAACGTTCAGGAACACCTCCTTACCAAAGGCACATTGCCCACAGGGAGCCTTCCGAGACGCCTCGACCAAGGCCCCAGGCCTCTGGGCTCTACCTTCTGCTGAGGCTCACATGGATAGCAGATTGAGAAAGCACAATCACTTCTGTGTGCAAAGAGCTAACAGGTAGGGACCAACCTAGTCGTTGGGACACAGAAGGAAATCAGAGACAGGGTCTCCACTGGGCAAGGGCATGGGAAGGGGGTCAGTAAGCACACAGCTCAGAATGAGCTGTCCCAGAACCTTCCATGGCTGTGCAGATGAGAAAAGCGGGCCCGCTGTGGAAAGAAGGAGGGGTAGGGTGGCAGGAGACAGGGACAGGATGGAATGGGGTCACCACAGCAGCATGCCCACATGAGGATAAGATGGAACTGGAGTCAGCAAGGTGACAGAGAGGATCCAGCTCTGGGTAAGGGGGCATGATATGAAGAGGACAGACAGGGACTCACAGCAGGAAAGGACACCACCGATTTGAAGGGAGACTAAGAGGAAGGGCAATCTGGGTGCTGAATGCTGTGGTGGAGGGAGGGACAGCAGAGGCCTGCCAAGAGAGGGAGGAGGAGGGGACCAGAAGGGACAACTCAGGAGATGAGACTGGAGGGAGGCAGGCAGCAGGAGAATGCTACTCAAAGAGGAGGAGCTATGCACTGGGCCTCCTCCAGGCCACCAGGTGGGGACATCACTACCACAGCTGGGGCAGGGGCCAGGTGGGGGAATCCTGACTGGGAGCCATCTTTACTCCACAGGGTACTAAAGGACACCAGGACTGCCTGGGGTCACAGAAGGGCACAAATTTGGGTTACAGGATCACCTGGCATAGGCATCAAAAGATGGCACTGAGACACTGAGTTGGACAGACGGAGGTATGGCCAGGGAAGTGACCAGAGATGGTGGCTGGCCCATGCAGGAGGGACTGAAATCTGACTGTGCTTGAAGCAAAAACAAGAATGTGGAAACCACATGTGCAGAAATCACTAGGATACATGAGCATGAGTAAGAAGAAATCTAGAGCTCCAAGAAGAGGCTCTTCTGTGATACTGGGACAGAAACCCGGGGGTCTTTACCAATAGGCAACATCCCGCAGCCTTTGGATTTTTCATTTTAAGTAAGTTTCTCACTAAATCAGTTAAGTTCCTTTGCAAGACCTTGAACTCAGGATCCTCCTGCCTCAGCCACCCGAGCAGCTAGGATTACAAGCATCCCCAGGAAGGAGTTTCTGCATGCTAATGGGGTAAAGAAAGAGGAAAGAGGTCAAAGCCAGAGACATGGCCTTCTGGTTTGTCCAAACTGATGCACTCAGCGCTGTAGCCGAGACTGACCCAGGATGCCCAAGTCCCATCGTGTGCTTCTATCTGGGCCACACTAGGGCATCTGTGACAGGGCAACATGAATATGAATTGCCAAGTGTGTCAGTTCTAAGTCAGGAGTGTAGAATAGCAGGCAGCCACAGATCAGAGGAACTAAGATGCTTGTAATTAACCAGCAAAGGGACAGCATGTGGGAACCAGAAACACTGCTGTCATGGGGGCGGGGAGGTATTAAACCCAGTCCCATGGACTGTCTGCTCCTGTGGAAGTGTGCCCCAGTGCAAGAGTCAGAGAGCTCAGCATCACCCCTCACATGCTATGGAACATCAGGCCTTCTGCTTGACCTGTACTCCATGGGGCCTCACTCAATCTCAGCCGACTGGTCACAGGAAGATGTCTCCAAAGCTTCAGAAAGGTACAGGTGGGAGATCTGGGTCACCCTAACTGAGCTGTCCTTCAGCCAAGCCTGTAGCTTCCAACCTGTGTTGGAGATGCCGGCTGGCAGTGTCCACCAAGGCTTCCTGGGGATCTTGGGGAGACCCATGCCCACCATGCTCAGGAGGACAGCCCTTTCTGCCAGCCCCACAGAAGCAGTCATAGAGCTGACAAGTGCCTGTGGGACACCAGCAAGCGCACAGCGGTACGGACAGAAAGTACCCTACCCATTCTTAACGAGGCTCTCACCAGAATCAAAGGACTTGCTCCAGGAGGCAGCATATACAAAGTGTGTGCGCATGCGCGTGTATTTATGAGCGTGCACATGTGTGCACCTCCTAGATAAATTGGTCTGGCCTAGTCACCTTTGATATTTAAAATTTCCTCTGATCCTTCATTATCCAGGGCAGAAAAAACAAACACCAGGCTGCTTCCCTCCCTCCGGAGCTCTTAGAAAGCCAGTGTGAGGCTGAGGGAGTCGGCAGATTAGACACAATTTGCTGCTTACAATCAAAGCCCTAATTAGTTGATTGCATAAGAGATGAGTGAATATTCTGATCACAGTATTTTTTATTAGCAATGCAGAGCTGAGGTCTGAATAAAATTGATAAAGCAGGCGTGTCATTCTACACACCTGGATGCTTTTAGATTTTATGGGGAGAGGCTTGTTAAGGCTAATCACCAGCAGTAGCAGTACTGCTATCATCATCACCACCACCTCCATCACTATCACCACTGTCATCACTACAACCATCACCAACATTACCACTACCACCATCACCGCCACCACTGCCACCATTACCGCCATCTCCACCACCACCATTGCCACCATCATCCCTATCATCACGGCTATCACCACTATCTCTGCCACCATCATCACTCCCACATCTATCACCACCACCAATGCCACCATTACAAGTATTACCAGCAATCGCCACTACCACCATCACTACCACCACCGCTGCTACCATTACAACCACCACCAGCCTCACCACTACTACCACCATTACCACCACCACCACCACTATCTCCATCATGATCACTACCACCAGTACCATGATTAACTACCACCACCATCATCACCACCACTAATACAACCATCACCATCACCACCACCACCATCATCTTTACCATAGTCAACATTACCATTACCTCTACCACCATCAATACCTTCACTACCACCATGATAGTCACTATTTTCTGAGGATACATTATGTACTAAGCATAGCATATGCTTGCCTATTTGTGGCCTCTTAGGACTGCTGAGACTTAGGGAAGTACCTTCTCATCACAGATGACAAAACATAGAACCAAGATGGTGAGTTATCCACAATAGCAAAGCTGGGCAACAGTTTAGATGTAGTGGCCTCAGACCACTTGGCTCCTTGTATCACTGAGACTGCTACTTTCCTTCATGAAGCCTGCCCTGACTATTGGCACTTTTGTCCCATTCCTGGAACAGATCTCAGTGTGCCCTACATGACCCCCAGTTCCACTTACCAGGCCAGAGTGGTCTCTGTCACCTGCACCTGAGCCTGATGCAACCACACACACAGCAAAGGGGACATGGACACAGGCTGCTCAGCACAGTGGTGGCAATGGGGAACAGAACACTGGATGAGTACACTGTGCAAGGTGTGCCAGACAGCGGCCAGGATGCTCCCTGCTCCGGACAGTCTTTCACACACATGTGCACAATGCACGAAGCAGTGTCTCTTGGAACTGCCTTGAAATGCGACTTGGATCAACCTCTTTTACACAACAGTAGGATATGCCAACACGTTGGAGGTGGCTGTGGGAAGAAAAGAAAGACCACTCCAGAATCCCAGGAGGTCGAGAAACTCGGAAGGACAGACCCTAGATACTGACATTCTGGATGAACATGGTGGCCATGGGGCTTACAAGCACAGCATAGCCCTTGGATCAGGCAGCTAAAAAACCTAAGGGTCCCCTCTTTTATGTCTCCACAGGCTGCAGAACAGGGACATCCAGGCTGCAGCTGGTTGCCTGTGATGACCCCAGGTCTCTGGGAAAGGGACAGCTCTCCGCACACATGCAGAGGCTCCCCAGCCTGTTGGATGGAAGGCCCCCAACTCTGAGAGAGGCAAGGGGGCTTCCTATTCCAAGACAGGGCAAACTGCTACCCACAGGCCATGGTGGCTCACTGGCTGTCTTGCACACTGTCACTGATGCACTGACTAGGGCTGCCTCCACCTATGAACAGAGCTGAATAGCTCCGACAGGGCCCACCTGGCTCTCAAAGTCCAAAATGTTCGCTAGCTGGACCTTTACAGAAAATATGCAGCTAATCTCTACCCTGAGGCAATGGGATGAGGGGTTTCCTGAGAGCCCTGGCCAGCTGGGGACCTTCCTGTAGCCAGAGAATGAGGAAGGAGAACAGATGTGAGCCACACGATGTGACACTGAGCCGACCTGTGTGCAGGAAGAGCTGAGAACACAGACTGTCCACATTTTTTAACCTTTCCTAATTAGAAAAAAAATCAAACAGCACTTTCAGAAAAGACCATCTTTTCCACAATTATATCAAGTGACAGAAAACACGATTTCCTACTTTTTAATGATAAAATATGCTTGAAATATACTGGGAAAAATTAAGGCATGTTTTCCCATCTAAGGCAGTAATTAAGAAGCAGCTGTTGGTGCAGATGTTTTTGCACCCACAGCTAAGCCTCATGATGGGGGTTTCTAAGGCAGCTGAGCAAGTCCCCGTGCACTCACGGTCATCCCCACGTCCACGTACTTGGCATGCAAATACCACTACTTGCATATAGAACCACTCCTGTGTGCAAATCGCATGCGTGCAAATCACACGCTCTCTACAGAAGGTAAGAACATTGCAAAATACTTGTCAAAATCATTAGCAATGCCCCCCCGACCCTGTGCAGCCTCCTGTTCTCCCGTACCAGACATGGGACAGACCAGGAACCATAGTAGTCCATGTCCCCTAAGAAGCTGGGGTAAGAGAAGGAAATGTCAGGGAGAAAACTGGTGAGGCATTATGGTCTGGTCCCATGTGTGTCCCCCTAGACATGTCTCACAAAGGACTGAGGGGGCTTAAGTTCTACCAGGGAAGCACAAGAAAAAGCTCAACTGGATTTAGGATGTCTATCTTAGGTCTTGCAAGATGCATGGAAAATTTCCAAAGCAAAGAGTCTGGGAAGGTTTTATAGCTAGAAGCAAGTGGAACTTCAGAATGGCCAGGGCTGGGAACAAATCTGGGTGTGGGCTAAGATGTTGCTCTGAGCCACAACAAGAGATAGGATGGGATCGAGGATTTGGAATGAGAAGAGAATGTTGGTGGCCAACAGAGAACAGACCCTTGGCTCTCTAGTAGGGCCCTTACACTCCTCCAGGAAAAGCCCCATTACCACCTCATTCTGCTGGGCTACTAGGTATGGCAGCTCCACCTCACTATCCTCAAGAGTGGGGTTTTCTTGAACTCAGGAAAAAAGAAAAAAAAGGAAAGGAGAAGAGACCTCTAGAGGTGTTGGCCTGGACTGGCTGGACCTTGAGCACCAAAGACAAAGTCTGCTTGAAGCAGTCCCTGCTACCCACCTGCATCCCTAAGCCTGGGCTTTTTTGGGTCTCCTGTGGGACAGTAGCTTGGCCACATTTCTTCCCCTCCGCTCTTCTGTCCAGTGCACCCATGGTGCAGGGTGCTTCTTCCCTACCACCTAGGCTTCCCTCTCCCAGAAAGCAGACAGCCCCATGAGCCTTCAAACCTCTCAAACATGCTTGTCACATGCTGTGCCTGGCTCTCCTGGTTGGTATGACACAGAATAGGGCATGTGTCCTCAGATCTGCCCATATCAAGGCCAAGCTCCCAAACCACACCCAGGATGGAGAGTGAGGTCTTAAACAGGTACATGCACACTTAGGTTCACAGCAGGATCACCCAGGACAGCCCGGGGGGACACCACCCAACTGTCCCTTCATGAAAGGGTGCTGACTCAGTCAATTCTCACAGCTGAGACACAACACCTGACACTCACAACTTAAAGGAAGAAAGGCTTATTTCAGCTCACAGTTTGTAGAGATTTCAGTCCATGGTGAGCTGAATCCAAGGCAGGGTGACATGGTATAGGGACACGGTGAGGGGAGCTGCATTGTGGACAGGAAGCAGGGGGAGACCAAAAGAGGAGCCAGGGAAGGAGAGGTACCCTTCCAGGTCAGGCCCAGTGATAGACCTCTTCAGACACAGTCTCACCTCAAATGGCAGGTCAGGTATGAGTCCCTATAATCCAATCACCTTTCAAAAGTCCCAACTATGATCCCATGAGGATCTGAGGGGAAATCTAGACATAAACTATAGTGGACAGATAGATGAAACAGGGTCCATCTACACAGCGCAGCAGTGCACAGGCTTACGACAGGGTGCTCCCACACATGCTACGGCACGGGGGACCTCAAGGAAACTGTGTGGCATACAGCAAGCCAGGCACAAAGGCCATATGCTAGGCACCACTCTTAGGAGCTGCCAAGAGTCTGCACATTCATAGCAACAGGAAGCAGGATGGGGGCACAGGGTCAAGGGAAGAGATAGAGTCAGTGCTTAATGGGGACAGAACTTCAATTTGGGAGACAAAGTTCTGGAGGTCGATGGAGGTGACAGCTTGACATATATGAACATGCATAAGGCCCCTGCTTTGTGCATCTAAAATGAGTGTGACTCTTTGTTATGTGTATTTCACCAAAATTGAAAATAAAGCACATGGGGTGACACCATTTTTAGACTTTGGATCGGAGCAGAGCTGGCACCTCAGGCGAAGGACGATGTGAGAGCCCCTGCTCCACCATGATTTCAGCAGTGCCAGCAGGGACTGGGTCTAGCAAGCCTGCATCTGGGCCCAGCCCTGCAGCACCCAGCAGAAGTGGGCCTCCCTCTGCTTCCCCAGGGCTGTGTCTTCTTTGACACAGGGCACAGGGCACAGGTCCAAAAAAGGCAGCAGAGAGTACCACCCGTGATACCCTGGCAGGCCCTCCTCATCCTGGTGCCCCAGGCCTTGGGTAGAGGGTTGCATGTCACTGACCTGGTTGTAGAGGGCGCAGATATGCAGGGCTGTGTTCCCCGAGGCATTCTGGGCGCCCATGTCCGCGCCGTAGAAGAGCAGGTGCTCCAGGTGCTGCACATGTCCGTACCTGCAGGCCTGAGACACAGATGGTGCACTGAGCAGGTGACTACTTCCAGTCTGGCTGCACATCCACGAAAAGTACCCCACTGTTCACGCACACCCAGCCTAACCCACATGCAGGCCAGGGTGCATACAGACCACTGCCCACCTAGCAGGACTGAGGACCCGATACCTAGGCATACCCTACTCCCAGTCCCTAGCCCCTGACTACTCCAGGCTGGTTCAGGGATTATGTGCTGGCTGGTTAGACAGGGCTTCTCAGCAGGATTCCCAATCTTTCTTCTCTGCAAATCCAGAGGGCCAGAGAAACACAGATCATTCTTCTGACCTCAGTGCCCAGCTCCACAAAATACAAACCAGGGCACCTGGCCTGCCTGGTGTCCCAAGCTCTGATGCAATAGTCAAGGGACACACTTGCAACTCTCACCCTAGGCTATGTGCAGGGGAAGAGCTCTACCTGTCCTTCTACATGCAGGGGAAGGGAAAGCCCTGAAATGGCTTCAAATATAACCCAGCCTCTGTGTAGGCAGCAGCACCCCGGTGCAGGGCTGCCCCACAGCGTGACCTGCCTCTTGCTGAGCCTGAGTGACTACTAAGCCATCCAGGATCCAGGGTTCTATAGAGTGGGCTCACACCACCGACCATCCATGCATCAGGGCTCTGGCCTCCTTTGTAAGTAGAAATGATGCTATCCTTGCAGGTTTTCATGAGAATTACATGGGACAAGGGTCCTAAAGGCCTCAGATGACCGGCACTTTACTGGGACCCAGAAAAACAGCATGGCCCCTCCGCGCTCCAGCTCATAGGGGTAGGGAGTTCTCGAGCAGGTGGCCATGGTAGCTCTGTCCAGCACACTGCCCCACACTCAGGGTAGTGGCCCAGAAGAGAGAGAAACATGCATCCTGGCCCAACCCTTCCCATGGCGGAAACCAGCAGGTTGGCCACACCAAGGGCCGCACTGTGGTGACAGCATCAGTCCCCACTGGGCACAGACCACACAGGGCCCATGTGTTTCTGACCACCGAGATAGGGGACGTTAGCATCCCCTTTGCAAGGTCTACCAAAAAGAGCCACACCTCGAAAAACAGAAAAGGCAATAGGGAAGATACTGAGTGCTTTCATTGGATGAGCTTTAAAATTAAATTAGAAAGCCATTTACAGTCGCCGTGTCCCACTATGGGTGCTGCTAATCCTGCTTAACCCAGAGCCTAGCTCTGTACAGAGTCTGCCTTCTGAGGGAGCCGGCACCTTTAGCGGTTGGGCAGGGCGGGCTCAGCTCGCTCCTACAGATGGGGCCAACAGTCCATTATCCTGGGCACAGTTTAGGGTCCATGGGACCCACAGGGCCTGAAGCCCCCAGGCAGGAACATTAGTCAGAACTATAGGGCAATTATTGACAACCTGGGGGCTGCTGGGGCCAGGTGCAGAGATGGGAAGGGTAGAAAAGAGGAAATGCGCTGAGGAAGGAGGGACAAGGAGACAGACACAGGCGGAGCCAGGTAGTGCACAGGAGTTTCCTCTAGGCCACAGGATCCCTGAACTTTCTAGAGACATAAAGACTTGGTGGAATCCCCCACCCCATCCCCACCCTTAAGCCAGTTCTAGTTGGGAAATTTGCTTCTTAAATTGAAGAAGCCATCTGCCTAATCGGCTCTCCCTGAAGGACTCCTAGGAGCAACACTGTTACAGCTTAATTTAATTGCTCTGTAGTCAATAAGGAAGAGAACTATGTTACCATAAACACACTGAGCAATTAATCCAGGCTCATCACTCCCCTTCTCCCCCACTAATAAGGACTTATGAGGTTGCAAGTTACATCTGGGATCAAATCACCGATTCCTCACCAAGGGCCAGCACAGGGTCAGTGTGAAGAGGCAAGTCAGCGACTGTAACCTGAGCGGGCAGTGCGGGATGGAAGTCCCCAAGGACATCTCTTGTTTTTGACATACTTGCTGTCTTGCAAGAAATAAAACCATAAAATGCAGGAGAGGAGAGAGAGACAGGGAGAGGGAGAGAGTGAGGGGGGGAAGGAGAAGGGGAGGGAAAGAGG
>NDGM010995833.1:0-13460 GCA_002564305.1 Octomys mimax | reverse complement strand
TCCTTCTTTTCTCTCTCTCTCTCTCTCTCTCTCTCTCTCTCTCTCTCTCTCTCTCTCTCTCTCATTCATTGCATAGTTGCTATTCATCCATATTTTTAAAGTCTATCACATTGTTTTGGTTGGAAATCTCTAGCTGATTGATGTGATTCATTAAGGTTAGCATGGGAGGATGTTCTACTTTACCATGGACTTTAACATCTCCAGCACAGATTAAATGAGGATGAGGTTCTGCTCGATCATCACCAACCATCCAGGGGATTAGGTCACTTTTAGTGAACTCTCTGTGGCTGGTGTGCAGTGATTTTCCTGAAAGACTTTTCCTTCTTACTTAAAGTCATTTTAAGATAAGAGAAACTGCTCAGAACATATTTTATTAAGGATACACTTGGGATAATTTGGGCTGACTATAGGGAAGAAGTGAACAGTTGCAGCTCTCAATTGCTCCTGAACAAAATCTTCTTTAGGATAGAAAACATGTCTTGAAGCAAATTTGGTATATTATTACACATCCAGCAGGTAATTAATTATAATAATTTAAATGGCTGTGGAGGGCAGCCTGAGGCATCAATGCTTTTTGATAAACAGATTTTTGCATATCCCCTGAATGGCATAATAACTAGTCTCTGAAAATATTAGTCTCAGAGGAATCATTCCACTCATACTTTACTCTTTGTAATTATGACAAACTTCTACAGTGATGAGTTTCTTTTAATTTGTAAGTATCTTGAGATTATGAGCCAGGTTACTTTATTTATCATGAAAATTCACAACTTCCCCACATGCAAATGCAGACCCACTGGTTAATTCACTTAGTTGCTCTGGTTAGCAGCCGCTGCCTGTGATCTTAACCCTATAAATACATCCTTATCGCCTCTGAGGCAGGGAAAATAAATCTTTTTATGTCTATGTTATTCCCATCTGCTATGGGCCAGACATAGTTGGAAATGATGGCTGTGAGGAGAGGCTTACAAGTAAAAGCCCGCAACAACCTTGAAAATGGTAACTTCTGTCTTAGTTTATCTGGGAATGAGATTTTGGCAAGAGAAGATTGTTAGTTTCAAACCAATAGAGGTTCTAGAAAAACTAGGGGCAGTTGTGGTCACTCTACTCATACTTCTAAAATTATAATCTTATTGGAAGGAGTTTACATATAATGGGTGTTATGGTTCATGTCTAGTTGACCCTCAAAGTCTCATGTAGTCATGGGGCAGCTTCTGGAGTTTGTGATTAATTCATGATCCAATGTTGGGATCATGGATGTGGGTGCTACACCTGTCTTGGGGCTCATAGCCTCAATACAAGGTGGGGAAGAAAGAGAAGCTTGCTGGCTGTGGCAGCTGCTGCTCCTCCCTTTGAGTTTCACTGTTTTTCACTGCCATGAACTGCCGCCCTCTGTGACATGTGTACTCTGCCTTAGAAATAGCCGAGTGTGGACTGAAATCTCCACTAACTGAGCTAAATAAACCTTTCCTTCCTTAATTTTGTGTGTTGGGTATTTTGTCCCAGAAACAAGACAAAAGTAACTGAGACAACATTAGAGATTTTAAAAAGTTCTTATAGTCATAAAAAGGTGATTATTTCAGCAGAAAGGGTTCTGCACCAGTGGAGTGCAAATACTGCATTTGAGGACTGGGAGGGAATTAAATGAAGGACAGACATTTGGGTAAGATGGATCTTGATAGAGTCAAGCATTGCTTTCCTCTTCTACATTTACTTTGAAATGGCCAATGTGCTATAAAACTAGCTGAAGAAATGCTGTCACTGTTACTGGAAACAAGGGAACAGAGCCAGTGATCCGAGAGGAATGGCAAGGAGTTTCTGCTGGGTAGAGAGCAATTGGAGCCAAGCTGAAGGAGAGCCCCAAAAGCTGCGTGGCAGTGCCCCTTCCAGCAAATGGTGCACATGTGGGAATTAGGAAGCCAGTCCTGGCATTACTGCACTGGTGCTCCCTTATTAGAAGAGAAGAAGGACTGACTAAGGGCACACTTACACAGCTAGGGATCAAGAAGCAGCTCCAGCTGATAATCCAGGCTGTTGAGAGTTTCCAGTATTGCTGTGCCAAATTGGGAGTGGTGTGCCTGTCCTTGGTTCAGCAGTTTCCTCTTGAACTAGCAAGGCTTCCCCTGTACATCTGTCCTGCTCTCCTGTTCTAGAGATGAGGACAAGGGCAAATGCTCATAAGCTGCCCTTCCCATGAAGTCACACAGAGAGGAAACCTAACAGTTTGTTGTAACTGCCCACAGTTGTGACTGTCTCATTTCTTGTCTTATTTTGTTACCACTAAAGTGGTTAAAGCAATTTAAAATAAAACACCATCATCAACATCAACAAGTCTCTCCAGCTTAGAGTTTGAGAGCTTTCTGATGGCAAGCAGATGGACAGTAGAGGGAAGGGAGCAAATCCTACCACTCTGTTTACTTGTAAACAGGAAGTAAAGAGAGATGCTTCCCTTCTTAAGGGTGTTTAAATAAAAACACTGAACAGGAGGCCTGGGAATGCACTCTGTAGCTCTGAATAAGGAGAGGGACATAGGACTGGACATTTAGGGAAAATCTGGTTTTGAACAGATTTACTACAGGAAATAAATTATATTGGGGAAATGCTGCTTTACGATCTCGATAAAATACAGTGAAAGACAAGAGTGCTATTTTATATAATAAAGGGAGAATGACATGAACTCGTGTAAGAGCAGGGAAAAGTAGGAGCTATATGAAAGTTAAGAAGTACAGGGAAGCCAATGGAACTGAAGTAATGTACAAAACTTCAACTTTGGAATTTAAAAGGCTTTACAAGATAGGAAACAACAGACTAACCCTGTAGAATTTTGAATTACTGAATGGAAAACACCTGGAGAACTAACAGACCACAAAGGGAAAAAAGATGGCAAACGGGAACAAATAAGAGAAGTGAGGTAGAAAGAGCAAGTTTGAGCTTGTAATATATACAGATTTGGTAACTGTGAACTAGAAACTAGACCAAAAGAATTCTTAAAGATATGAAAGTTTTCTGAGCTGAAGATATACCCAACTTCATATACGAAGAGCTCCATGAGTACCTGGAAAAAGTTGTAAAGCATGTAGGATGTTATCAATAGACCAAAAATCTGCATTTCCCTCATAGAAACTTGGAATATCAACAATAAAATGAAAAAAAAATTGCTAGAGGAATATTGACAGAGTTCTGTGACCAAAACATAACTAGCACAGGAATGAAGGACTTGCCTATATACTAATCAAATCAAAGTTTTAAAGATGAAGGTGAAGTTTATGATAGGACTCATGTCTCAATTACTCTTCTCTGGTTGTTGGGACAAATACCCAACACTCAAAATGAAGGAAGGAAAGCTTTATTTAGCTTACAGTTACTGGAGGTTTCAATTCATACTCAACTGGCTCCAAGGCAGACTGGCACATGGCAGGGGGTAGCGGTTGATGGTGGTAGAAGACAGCAAAAAAGCAAGAGCACAAGGGTGGAATAACAGCAACAATGGTAACAGGGAGCAAGTCTGGCTCTCTGTCTCTGCCATGTTAGATTCAGGCTATCTGCCCCAGGCTGGGTGTAGCACTCACACCCATAATCCTAACTACCCTTAATCCCTGCCTAATCACAAACTTTAGAATGGTGCCTCAGTGACTTCATGAGGTTTTGTGGGGACAAATACATACAAACCATAACAACTCGTAACAATAGTATGATGTAGCTATGAATAAATTTAAGAATTTATGAATCCTTACATACAATACAAAACTTGACTGAGTTCTGTGAGTGAAGAATAGAGTAGATGGAGATTGAGTCCAAACTCTCGGGTGTGGAGATTTACTATTGCAGGAATCTCATTTTCGCAAATGTAATCCAATTCCAAATAAAATCTTGGTAGAATTTTTTTTTTTTGGAATTTGGCAAAATTAATCCAAATTATAGAATCATTCTGGTGGAAAGGAATAAGAATGTTTTGAAAAAGAATATTGAAAAGTGAATTACCTATTGTGTTGTTATAATGCATAAAAGAGCCTATTAGAGAAGTCAATGAGTAAAAACTTAAAATAGAAATAACAAACAGAAGTTTGTAGTGTATAATACAGTGAATATTAAAATCAATGAAATAGTAATTATTCATTCAATATTATTTAGAAATAATTATTAGCAGGGGCCATGGAGATGGCTTAGTGAATAAGTGCTTGCCTGGCAAGTGCAAAGGCCTGAGTTTAATCCCTGGTTCTGGAAAAGAAAGATAATTATTAGCAAAAAGTGGTATTTTTTATTATAATATAAAATTAATTCTGGGTGCATTACAACACTCTCTATGAGCAATAATGTTTTAAAATAATGAATACATCTTTATAGAATGTGAATTTAACTATAAGATACAGTAAAGACTTTGCATGATAAAACATATTAGAGCTAAAGGACACAATAAGAAATATTTAATCAGCATGTGAAAATGATGATCTACTCAAAAACTACGTGAGTGCATAATGCAACATTAAGCACTCTTCAGAAAATGTTTAAAGGGAACTTTTAATTAGTTTACAAGAAAATATAATAAGCTATTGGGCCTGCCAAATAGCTCAGCAGGTTAAAGCACCTGCAAGCAGTCTGCCTGCTATGCCAGCCCCACCCCTGAGACAGCAAGTGAGACTGGGCATGGTGGCTCCTGCCTATAATCCTAGCTCTTGGGAGGCTGTAAACAGGCGGATCACTATGACTTTGATCTAGCAGTGAGACCCTGAACACTCCCTAGACCCTTCCCTAAAAACTAAAAATAAATTAAAAAAGAAAATAAGATGTTTGTATGATTCTGAAGAAAATATAATTTTAATAACATTTGTAAAATATAGATTTCATAATTTAGTAGATATTTAAAGTTGTAGTAGATTATAAAGTTGTCCAGCAGATGTAAAAAACAATATGCTGTGAAGGACTTTTAAATTTGTTGTATGTGTCCAGAAGAAATTTAAGAAAGGTACATTAGTGCTAATATTTTCATAGTTCTATACATTTTCACTCCAAAATTTCATTTTCAGTAGTTGTTTAAAATTAATGAGAAATAGTTATTTAAAATAAATAACTGCATCATTTCTTACAATTATGCAAAGCTAGGTATTGTGGTGCATGCATATAATCTCAGGAATTGGGATGCTGAGGCAGGAAGATTGCTGCAAGCTTGAAGTCATCCTAGTTTGCATGAGTACAAGATGCTCTTAAACTACATAGGAAGACCCAGCCATTAAAAAACTAACTAAATGAACACTTACAATGATGCAAAATGGAAATAATCTCAATAAGCATATTTATGCTGTTATTGCAATTAGCTATAGTATATGGATGTATAGAATAGAGAGGTTTGCTTTCAAAACTCTAATAGTTGAATGTCCTGAGAATAAAATCTATTTGTACATTTCAAATTTCTCTATGAAGTTATTCTATTCATACAATAAACATTGTTTTGTAAAACTGAGTCTTGCCCTACCACTGGTGATTCAGTAACATAATGTTTGCAGCAAAAATAAGCTTCTGATTACTGCTTAAAACAATGAATTTTGATTTCCTTAGAAATACTACCTATAATAACTTTGAAGAAAAACTTCAGGCTTATAATTGTTGTCTTCAGGTCAGTAACTCAACATAAGCTGTATTTTGTATAACACTAATTATCTTTGCTCATAAGATTTATGAGAGCTTTTAATAGATAATATATGAACAAGATATTTCAAATATAGAAGAATAATGCAAAACTATGTGAAAAGAAAAAATACAAGAAATTCCTTCACATAGTCAGAAGAGGGAGCTTGGAGATTGAAAAAATGGAAAAAATTTAAGCACTATTAGGTGAAATATTATTTCTACTCTAAATATTAAATACGCTGAAAATATGCAGGTATAAAATATTTTTTGAAACCTTTAAAAATCCATTTTGCTTTATGATTTAAAGAAATAGTAAACTTACCTTTATTTTTATTTTTTATTATTTTTTAAAGGATACAAAATGGTAAAAAAACCCAAACCATTAGAAATGATGTGGAACTCCAATAAACAAAATAATAGGAATTTGACAATGGTTTTTATATTATATAGAAGGATCTTCAAATTAGCTGTTTAGATTACCAGATATAAGCATACAAAATTGGTAAACAAAGTTACAAAAAGTTAAAAAGGAAAAAATTAAGCATTAACTTTATTTATGTATTTATTTCTAATGTATTTAGTACAGGATCTACAGGGTCTCACTGCATAGATCAGCCTCATAGATTGGATTTGTAGTGATTATCCCATTTACAGGTTCCCAGGTGCTGGGATTACAGGCGCTCCACAGCACACTAAGTCTCTATCGCCATCTCAGCACGCCCCAGGGGCAGGGCTGGCATGGGAACCCCGGGGATTGAACCCCTGGTCCCTGCATCCGCCTAAGCAGGCGCTTTAATCCACTGAGCTATTTGGTCAGCTCTTAATTTTATTTTTAATCAAGAGAATTTCACATATCACTCTACCAATTGCCCTTAAACTATTTCCGCACTTGACTGTTGTAGGTGTTGATGAGGACACAGAAAGCTGGCTGGTGTGAGCATTTATCTGTGTGCTTCATCTCGTTCCATGCAGTAGAGTTAACTAATGAGCCAGTGAATGAGACAGCAAATAGCAAGAAGTTAAGTTAATCAACAACTAATCCCTGAAAAGTTGAAGGCCTACTATATGCTACCTAATAAATGTATTGGAGCAAAGTCCTTTGGCTAAAATTCTTCAGTAAGTATAATATGATAAGTATAAAATTTGCACACACATCTATTAATTCAAGGTTTTTTCCTGTATCAAAATTCAGTTTCAAGCTAGTATTTTTATTTTTAGTAATTTTTTTTTATACTCCTAACACTGTTCTGAGATACTATAGTGAGCCATAGTAAACTAAGGCTCAAAAATGAATTCTGTTATAAAAATCATGAGTGTAATGCAAAATATAATAACAATTGGGATAATTCTTTTTGAAGTAGCATGGATCAAACAGGACTTATACTTGAAATTCTTGGCCCTCTATCTTCAGAGAGAAGCAGAAATTTTGAGATGGATTGGTACCATAGTCATAACTAATACACAAATGTAAACAATGAAGTATGACAAAACACTATACATGGTGTTTTGTTTTAGATTAATCACTTTAAAATAATTACTCTATATTCTTAATGATATGAAGACATGCCAGGGGATGGAGGCAAGTGTTTTCTATCCTACAAGTAGAAAAAGACAGTGAATCACTTGGGAATTTTAAGGCAATGCTGTTCTTCCATGTAGAATAGTGCTTATTTGGCATGAAACCTGCACTTCAGTAGTTTTAATACATCTTATTTGCATATAGCATAGCTTAGATTACCATAGTATTTTTTAAAAATTGTACTCCTATATGCTATTGAAAAATTATCAAGGTGAGGTAAGAGATTAGGGGATGGCAAGGCAGCTGGACAATTACTGTGACTTGTTAACCACAGATACTTCTCAGATCAGTGCTGGGCTCTGTGTGTAGAGCAGCTTCAAAGCCCAGTGTGGGAAAACTCAGACCTGACAGACAAAGATATAAAAACGGTGGCCACTGACTGTCACCACCGTGCACTTGTTTTTGCCACGGTTCACCTGTGTGCAGAGTGGATCTTCTCTTTTCTTCAGACCACTTTTTCCTCTCAAGCACTTCTTTTTATGTTTTATTTTCACTTCTTTTTCTTTTCTTCTTCTTTTACCTTAAATAAACATTTAACTTTTACACTGATGGGCTTTCCAGTCCAATTGTTTGACCTGAACAAGAGCCTGGAAAGAACCACTGGGTCCCTCACCGTCTGACAAAAAAGGCACTAAGGCAAGTAACAAGGATCACTGCGGTTTCTTACAATGTAAGGAAGAAGAAAGGAAATTGAAATTTGAGAGAGAATCTGATGACTGGAAAAGAAGGGTATTTGGCTAAAAAGAAAAGAGAAGGCTGATACTCAAATCAACAGAGTGGGAAGGAAGGTTAGTTTCACTTAGTTTCATTCTTTACCTTCTTCTTTTATTGCTAAAGATTTACTTTTGTCTTTAAGAGATAAAAATATCCTAAGGAGAGGGATAAAAAATCCTAATATTTATATTTTAAGCACTTTTAACAAGTATTAAATACTACTTTCATGTTTTGTTATTTTATTGAATCTTATTTGCTTAAATATGACAGTTCATATCTCTGTACTCTCTGAACCTGTGATTTAAGACATTTATTGAAGAACAACATTTATTAAGCTCTGACTTCACATCAACATTGGATGAAGTGTGATGGATACAAAACTGAAGGGAACACAGTTCTTGAAGCTCATAGCCTCATAGGAGAATCAGACCTTCGGTGTACATGTGAAATCTGCTGAGAACTGAGTGTAGGTTTCAGTGGTAAGAATCAGGAGGATGTGGGAGTGGGCTTAGGAATGGAGATGAAGAAGTCCTAGCTAGTATAGAGCTGGCCTTATGCTTTAAAACAATCTCTCAGAAAATCAGCTAGCTTCTCAACTTAACTCATTGGATTTACCTTTTCTTTTGTATGTAATAGGATTTTGAAGAGGATTTACAACAGAATGGGAAGAATGCTGCCTGTAGACTCAGGAGACTTGGATTACATTGGTAGGAGGGAGCACTATAGGGCAGTCCCTTGCCTTGATTAGGTCTTGGGATACTCAGTTGTAATTGAAGATAACTGATGCTGTAATGTCTATGCCTTCCCAAGTTTTTAGTCTGCCTTTCTGGCATACTTTCTCGATGTTCTCCACAACAGTCTTCACTCAGCATGAAGTATATGTTCTGTGGTTCCTTGTTAACATCTGTATGGCATTTCAGCTTACAAAGAAGTTCAAAGTTCAGCAAAGCTGTATGATACATCATCTTATTCTGTGCCATAAAATAGATAGATAAATAGATAGATAATTGCATCTTGTGCCTGAATTAGTAAATTTCTCTGTAATAAAGTCTTATTTGGTTATCAAACACAGTTTTCAAAGAGAGATTTAGCGTTCAATTATTCTTGCAAGGGTGATGGCTTTATACTTTAAGAAATTTTAGGTTTTAGTTTAAAAATATTTGGAAGAAGGAGCGGAGGATATTTATGATAGCGTGTTTTGGTTCTATAGGAAGTCCTGTGTAATAGACGAAGTAATTAGCTACAGAACACACTTGTGTTTGCTCTGAATGACTCTTCAACATCCCCATAATGCCGTTCAAGCGTGGTATTTCACTTAATTAAATACATACAAAGTAAATTGGAGCTCTCCACTACATGAAACTCTGTGGGTGTGCGACAGTCTCATAGGAGGGCTGGTCTTTGTTAATCTAAATGGTGAAATGCTCCCCTCTTCCCTCGTTCTGTCTTGGGAGACTTCTCAGAGCAACTAGAAGGATTCAGGTCAAGGAGAGTTAAGTCACACTTTCTTCATAAATAGTCGTCAGCGGAATTCAGCCTAACCCACGTTCTCGGCAAGTAAGTACAGAATATTAAAATGATTCATCAAGTCTTTGAATGAACTGAATTTTTCCTTTTTATCTGACATCAAATGTAAATACTCTTTTCAACCCTACTAATGTTCTTTGTGCCGTTATGGTTTGTGCATTTCTCCAGAGATGTAGTATACTTTGAACCAGCACTGAAGGGACCGTACATTTGTGTACTATATGTGGCTTGCTATTTCATCAAATCAGGTACTGGACCATTTTAAAGGTTGATATATTTCATCAACGTGAGGAGTCTAGAAGCATAACCAAGTAGCTCAGCAGTTCCACATCTTAGCGTGTAGAGGACACACCATGACCACTCCAGGATGCTGTTCATTGTGTCACTCTGAGAAGTTTAGAAATTTGACTAAATGGCTCAGCAGGGGACCAGGGTTCTCACTTTGTAAACACCCTGAGCCAGTGCAAGAGGAAGGCCCAGAGATGGTGTGAGTGGTACACCTGTCCTGGGAGGTAGACGTAGCCTGCATGCAATATAAGGGAGGAAAAGAAACTCGCTCCTGCCCTTGTGGTCTTCTGCTGCCTTGAACTGGTGCCCTTGTACCATGCCACCGTGTCTTGGAGCCAACTGGTTATGGACTGAAATCTACACACACACGGTGAGCTAAACAAACCTTTTCTTCCTTAATTTTGGGTGTGGGGTATTTTGCCCCAGGAATAAGTAAAAAGTAACTAAGACACCCATTGAATTCAATATTTTTGAGTAGGAGATCAATGTATGAATGCTACTTAGGAATCTACTGGTCAGTTACCTGAGTGCTTTGTTTGAGACAAGGTTTATTTTTGTTCTCATTCAGTGTTTGGATGGAGCAGAAAGCCTGCTTTCCAGAGACTATTGGAGAAGTCCTTTTCAAACAGATCTGAAGACCCCAGACTGTTAGAATGGTCACTTGATCCTCAAGAACAGGAAGTTGGATATCCCTGCAGGAGCTGTGCATAACAGGACCACTCTTGTTACTAAGTGCTATTCATCTCCATTCTAACATGAGCCTATATAGAGTTGTCTGCTGAGCTCTTCTTGTGGTTGCTGCAGTTTAGAAGAAGGGACTGAGGTATTCTCCAAATTAATGAAGCTAAGCACTGCCAATTAAATCAGGGTTAAAGGACATGTAATAGGATTCTGCACTACTGGAAGGTAATAATGCTCCTATTGGTGAAACAACATCTGTGTCAGTTTCCTAGACTGCAATATCCAAGTATCATAAACTGATTAGTTTAAGACAACTGAAATTTGTCTCCTGTATCCGGAGGCATGTCTTAAGATTTTAGCAGGACATTGGTCTGAGGACCCTAAGGAAAAATTTGTAAAATTACTAGGTTTTGGTAGTTTTTGACAATCCATGTCATTCTTTGGCTTGTAAATACTCTACAATCTCCTGTATCATTGCAATGCTGTTTTCCATGTCTCTGTCTTTATATCACTTTTTCTGTATACATATGCCTACACCCAAATGTTCCTCTTTGTAAGCACATGAGCCATCTCAGAGTAAGTTCCACTGCAATCCAGTGTCACATCCAGCATAGCTCTGGAAACTCTGAAGGGAAGATGGCAAGAGATGAAGAAGACAGGAATCAACATACAAAAGCTGGGGCAGGCCAAGCCCTCTTTCTTGATGTGAGAAAGGAACTGCCCAGCACCTGCTGTGTGTTTATACAATCAGCATATGAATAAGCTTACAGAAAGTGGAAGGGGAGGGATAATCTACAGCAGAACAGCATGCTTTGGTGGCTTCACAGGGAACAGGAGAACACACTGTATTATCTTAGGCAGTGCAACTCCCCGTCAGCCACGTGCACTTCTCACAGGGCCCTGCCAAGCTCGTAAGAAGCAGTAGCCTTGTCCTCGGGATCTGAGACACAGACAATTTCGCCCCCAACAATGCAGTGTGAGCTCTTCATCATTAATTGTATCTTTATATGCTCCATTTCCAAGTCAGGCCACATTCTGGGTTTCTGGATGCATGAGTTTCTAGAGACACTCCCTGACCAAGTATATTGTTTTATGCTGTCCTCGTTTCCCTGGAGCTACTTCACAGGAAAGATAAACCCAACTTCCAGGACCATCTATCCATATCAGAACTCACTGTGAGTATATAAATATGAAGCCAGATCCTCCCACATTGTAGGTATACTGCTGCCAAAGAATGTAGCCTCTTGGATTTTCATTGTAATTCTTTTGAGCTGCTAGTCATAATTTTAAATTATAATTTTAGAGCACAAGATAGATTTTCTTGATATTTCCCAAAGTGCTACATGTAACATCATACTGCTCCACGTGCCTCTGAAGTCTTCCACCAAACTCACATACTGACAGCACCATCCTGTGCTCAGAAACCCCCAGCGACCACCATTCACTATAGAAATACTTCAGATTTATCCTTTAGTGCCACACAAACATACACACTCAAAATGCTTAGTGGAAACTGAACAAAAAGCTTTCATAAGAGAATTCTAAAGAGCTACTAATCACATGTTCTTTGCTGTACTGTTTATTCATTTTTACATCACATGTTCCAATAAAATTAGATATATTAATTTGTGCTTCAAGGATGGGAAAAGTAACAAAATTTGTCATTTAAATTTCAAAAAGTAATTTAATGTGTATGTTTGTGACACATGATAGTTACATTTGTTTTGGGAAATTAAATATAGACAGATACACAGATAGACAAAGAGATATGTATATATGACTTTGTAATCATTTTGAATCTCACTCAACTGAGTCTAGAAATGATTTTGATTTCATATTCTATCCAGGACAACTTATTTCATAAATGGAAAATTTATGTAAGATTTCATTATTTGTTATTTTCTCTTGCAATATTGTATATTTCCTACATTCTCACTTCTGAGCTCCACAACACCCACCAAATGTATGTCTGAGCTTTTTAATCTAAGCTCCAGAGCTCCTACCCATTACTAAATGGTATAAAACACTGAAGGCACTGAAGGGTGCTTCCTAATTTTCTGAGTAATTTCCTAAGTTGTTTGTTCTTTACCTTTGCAAACGTTGAAATTTCTTTTTTGGTGTTACTTGAACACCAGAGTGTATACTGACAGCACTAACTTGAAATGCAGTGAGGTTTGTGCACAGGGGCAGTCCCACAGTCAATGGCATAGAAACAACTTGAAGCTTCAAAGAGCCAAGGCTTGAATATCTGCCTACTTATTTAAAAATACATTTCTCATGTCAACCCATATCTTGATTATAGAATCTAGTGTAGTTTTTATTTCTTGACTTTAAGAAATGCATCGAGGGCAAGACCTGCAGATATAAATGGCACTTCCATGGAAACACATTGGCTATGATCACATAGAGTGGGGGGGGGAGTTCAGAAAAAATAATATGGGAGCATATGAGGGGGAGGAGTTATGGCGTAATCACTGGAATCCACCCCACCCATTCTCATGGAATGATAACCAGGTCTTTGAGGTTTTGCATCTTCTTTGCTTTTTCTCTTATATATTTTTTAGAAATTTCCATGAAGAGGTGCTGACTGTCTGCATATTATGGAAGGAAGAGAAATGGAAGCCTTATAGTTTTGGTGAATTCACTGCTCTCCTAGCTTTGGATGCTGTTCCTTCTGCAGGCTCATGTCTGTTTTGGAGCTTTGTTTAGATTAGGAAAATGACTAGAGACACCCAAAAGGATTCTTACTTTCCTTTTCTCAGAGGAAAAAATAAAGAACTCCAATGGCCTCTTTTTTTTTTTTCTTTTTTTTAAATTTAGGACAAGGTGTACAGAGTGTACAGTGTCTTACTGCATAGATTGAACTTGTAGTGATCCTCCTGTTTACAGCCTTCCAAGTGCTGGGATTACAGGTACGCGCCACCACGCTCAGTCTCAATCACCTGTCTCAGCAGGCACCTTAATATGCTGAGCTATTTGGTTGGCCTTTAGACTTAATTTTATTTATTTATTTATTATTATTATTATTATTATTATTATTATTATT
>NDGM010995826.1:0-15180 GCA_002564305.1 Octomys mimax | reverse complement strand
TTTTTTTTTTAAGTAGAGTCATGGTATTTGACATCTGAAGCCTTGAACTGATAAACTTTATGATGAGGATGAGGGCACAGAGTCCAGATATCATAAGGAGTGTGTCAGAATATTCCCCAGTCAGTCACAAAATGTGCACTATGACAGATTCAGTTATGTTAAGTTTATTTCCACATTTCTTGTGTAGGAAAAAGCGTAACAAACAAGTATATTACATAAATTACCACAATCCTGAGATCTTTAGTCCTAGTAAGGTTATCAAAAGTATGAATTTAATTAAAAATGTGAGTTTTTAGATATCCCTATAAGCTGTCACAGATTAATGGCCATTAATACCTCTACTTCTCTGCACTTGGAACAATATTGGGGTTTTGTTTTTTTAAGAGCCTCAAGTCTTCTAGTTTCACAGGAGTAGTTTGCTTTGAATGGTCATTTCTTTAGAGCGCTTTATACTGGAAAGTTGATTCCAGCCACAAATCTCTGTCACCTTTGCTCTGGTGAGTATGACAAGGATCACTGAAAGGGGGCCATTTCATTTGTTTTTTTAAATAAGGCTATAGGAAGTGCTTCTTCTAATTTTATTGGATATTTCTTCTCTAGCACAGACTGTAGTTTGTCCCCCTGGGCCAGGATCTGGTTTTATGCTATTCTCACACAATTGGATAGTTTGTTGTATTTAGACTGGATTGATAAAGTATTGCAAGAGTATTTTAGCCTCTGGATCCAGTTATATATTAGAAGAAAGCAAACCCTCTAGCATAATATCACAAAGGTACACTTTTTAGCGTAGTTTTGGAGATGTTTCAAATTCTCATGAGGGCTACTGGCAATAATATGAACCCAAGTTTCAGATGTTTATTGGAAAATTCTTGCCAGAGTTTGCTTAGAGTTCAGTTTGCTTTTTTTTATGTTTGTGGAAGACTTGCTGTGGAAGATCGAGTCCCATAAACAATGGGGATGACACTTTATTCCTAGAGCTTTTACCACTCCCTATGGTACTTGAGAGGTCAAAAAGGTTCCTTATCATTTTGAAGGAAGTAGAGTGATCCAAGCAATGTGATGGTCCCTTTCAGGAGCACTGTGACAAATCTTTAGCCTTTTCTGAACAGGTAAGAAATAACTTAACTATCTAAATTTGTGAATTACAACCAATATGTGCTTAAATCCCCAACATGGTACCATAAGGGTAAGCTCTAACTGCCAGTCCTCTCCAGAGTTTGTCCCACTCCTCTGACAAAGAATGTGTTGTGAGTTTGCCAGGTTTATTTTTGGCACAAAGAATACAAGCTACGAGAATCTGTTATGTTGTCAGTGGTAGTCATAACCTTGTGAAAATTACAATGACCATTTTTCAGTGAGCCTCCAATCTCCTATGAGGTGCTAAGGCATATGTCAAGAGACAAAAGCAAGAAAGCTTTAAGAGCAAATATCATGCAGTAAACGATCTGGGATGACTACTTGTTCATGGGGACCAAAAGACCAGACAATGCCACAGCCTCATAATTTATTAATTTGAGAGGGAATTATCAAATGACTCAAAGGACAGTGACGATCATCAGCTAATCTTGTCCTGGAGCATCTTTAGTCTTAGTGATCTTAATATTAGTCATAGTCTCACTCTTTCTAGTATTAGTCTTAGTCTAATAGGTGGGAGAGGATTGCCCACCCTTAAAGCAATAATGGGAAATATAAAAAGGGTGATACAAAAAAATCCCTTAGGAAAGTTTGTTAAACTAACAATTGTGAATTAGTGTTCCCTAACATACACACTATTTGTTTTCTGTAATTTCGGCAGTTGCAAGGATGTACAGGATATGATGACCAACATAGCAACAGACATATTCTCAAGAGTTTTAGTGAGGCCCTGTTGTACCATCATGTGAATCACCTCTGTTATCTTCTTTAGCTTTCCTCATGTCATGGGTTTCATAGCCTATGTGAATCTCAGTACTTAGTGTTGGCTTTCATCAGGGCCATCCAGCAAAATGCCTGCACTGAAAGAGCTGAATGAGAGCATTATCCACCTTGGAGCTGTGTTGATCCTCTCTCTATGATCACACATTCTGGAATGGGAGTCATAATGGTTTCCATTGTCTGTTAGACACAAGCACACCCTAGACTCCCTATGATTAACATCAGTGGACCAGACCACTTTCCTCTTTGAAAGTTTTTCAATAGCACTTGAGCCCTAGGAATGCTTGCAAGATTTGTACTTTTGTCAATGAACATCAGATAGAGGATGTTTATTTACTGCAAGGAGATTTAAAAATTTTAAGGTAAAGATAGCATGATATAAATATGAATATGAAGTTAATCATATTCATATCATAAATGTGATTATGAACACCATCATATAATTGTGTTCCCAGCCACAGTTGTCTTCTGCACAGACCATTGCAGGGCTCAACCATGTCAAACTGCCTATAATATTTCAAAAATAATGTAGCTATATATAATATTCAACCAACTGAAGAAGTATTCCTAGCTACTGTTAGGGCAGAATAGGTATAGATTTCTTCTAGCTGCTAAGAAGCTAAGAAAGGTCAGTGTAGTAGTATAACACTTATACCTTTACAAAGTTAATCAGATGGATCCTGGGAAAAGAATCTAGCATATTTGTGGGGTTTTTTTATTTGATTCCTTCTGCATGATCACTTGTACTATGACAGCCTCTAGGGTAGAATAAACACATTCTGAGATATTAGGTTATGTATAATCAAAACATGAACACTAGAATGGAAAGTCAGGCTGGGAAAAGAATCAAGTCTGGAGACTGTTCCTGGGGACTGGAATAAGACTGCAACCAACTGGCTTTTAATGCTTTCTTCTGGTAGAAGATATCTATAATCCTGTTATTTTGTTATGAGTCCTTCACCAGATTTCGCTGTAAAAAATGGAGAGTTTTATGGTTTGAAGGAAAATTTTGCCTAAAAAATTTGAAAATTCTTGTTGAGCTTTTATAGACTTTATAGTAGTTTTCTTAATGACCCATAACAGTTTTCAATGATTGGTATAGCTAGAATACCAGGACGGTTGGCAATAAGGGTACCTTCCTGTATATATATTATTAGTATCACATTATTTTATATATCATTTGGTTATACTATTCCACTGGATGTTTAAGACCAAGATAATTTGAGATATATGTTAATTAAAATTAAACTTCATTATCTATAAAACTCAATTAAGAATTTGTAAGGTTGTTTTCGCTGGAGCAAAAAAAAGCAGATGAAAGGAAAAATATCTTTTTCTGCTGGGCACAGGAAGGTGGCCAAAGTGAGACCAGAGACTCTCACAGCAGAGGAGAAATTGGAGTTTTATCAGATTAGGCTCAATGCAGAGTTTATAGTGATGCAGCAGGCACTGATTAGGGAAAGGTTTCTGCCTGCAAAACTCAAAAGATTTCAGTTACCCAGGGAGAGGGAAGCAAGACAGTATAGGAGCATCTCAATCATTGGTTTTGGAATCTCCTTCCCATGCTGATTTGTCACCATGGTGATCCAGTGGACCACTGCATGGATGGAAACCCATCAGAATCCTCAGGATTTACCTTGGAACCATGTGCAGAGTCTTTTAGTTCTTTTGCCAGTATCAACCATCAGGGTGAGTTATGGCCTTTGCAAGACCAATTACTCTCTGTCAAATCATAAGATATGTTTTCGTGTAGTGGCTGATATTTTGCATAGATTTTCTGTGCTTCCCTCCTCTGAGACCACGCAAGCTCCTTAGTCACAAAGAGGTTTGTAACTCATTAGAACCGTACAATGTCAAAAAAAGGTTCAATCACGTCCCGGGTGTTTGTTGACCATGAAGTCCAGGGCAAAATATTGGCTGTCCTCAGTGAAGTTAAATTTCTTTTTTTTTTTTCCAAGTTAAATTTCTATCTTTGGTCTCGAAACCTAGGTTGTTGAGCACCCAGAAGAAAAAATCAGTGACATTAGCTTTGTAGTGGGAATACTGAGTTTATTTTTTATCTGGATATCAAGCATTTTGAAATGTAAAGTCTAGCCAGAATCTTGTTATTTCCTACAATTGCTGTCTAGTTGAGTGCTTATGAGTGTTAACAGATAACAGCTATTATTTATAAAGAAAACATAAGATCAAAAGCCATCAATAATATTGTAGCATTACAATCAGCATGATATTTTATGTTTAACACATTCAATTCTCCATTTTGATATAGAAAAGTCTGTTTAGTTAAGCATCTCTATCTAGTACATAAAAAACCTCTAACCCAATTTATTGTCTTTTAATGGAAGGACTTTGAAGAAATTTGTGACATACTCCAGACTACTGACAACCTAAGCATCTCTGAGAATATCACACACATGTATAATAAAGACATCATAGAAGCAACATCTTCTTTAATTTAATTTTATTTTATCTTGAAGAGTAAAAATAAAAGCTATAATAAAAATCAAAAACAAAGACAGAAACAGGGTAACATAGAACAATACATATGTTACAGATTTTTAAAACAAGTAGCTGTTTAATAGTGTTTGATATATTATCTATTTTTATTGTCAAAACTATTTCTCAGATTAACAGATATAGTTATGTAAGATTGGATATATGTTTGAATATTACCACTTGTTTTCAATAAATCTTAAATTTCTGTTACTGTGTCACTTTTATTATTCTTACCTTTTTAAAAATTTATTTTAAAGAGCATGTAGTAAAAATTCATATGTCATTAGAAATGTTACACAACTAGAAATCCAAGATGACAGGCATTCAAGCATAGCTTTTGTATTATACATTTCTGTCCTTGATATAGTTGCTTAGATGCAGATATCAGCATACGGACTCAGTCAAGGTGAAAATTCTACACATTAACTACTATCTTTAAAAATCTGATGGAAATTCTTAGTACAATCACTTCAACCATCCTAGGTATATACTTGCATGTTTCCCTCCTAACTTCACTATCTTTTCTCCTTTCTCTCCTCCTTGTTTAACCGTTAAGTTCCGTTTCTTTTAATTTTACTATATCTGTAATAACACTCAAGTTTTATTTCTTCTTTCAGATTCTTACAGTAGGGAAAAAATATGATATTTACACATGTGGTTCTGATTTATTTCAACTAGAATCTGTATTTTATGAGTACAGATTCTAGTTGCAACTACTTATGTACGAAGGCTTAGAGTTTGTCTTTTTTATATCTGAATAGTACTCCATTGTATAAAAATGTCACATCTTCTTCATGCATTGCTCAGGTGATGGGCAATTGGTTGCTTCCAAGATTTGGTTATAACAAATTATTCTGCTACAAGCAGGGGTACACATATATCATTATGGTGTGATTTTTTTCAATTTTTTTGGGAAAATACTCAGAAGAAGAACAGCTGGATTGAATGGGATTTCCAATCCTGGTTTTTTGATGAGTCTCCACATTGATTTCTATAGTGGTTGTAACAGTCTACATTCCTACCAGCAGTGGAGAAAGGCTCCTTTTTCCTCACAGACTCTTTAGCATTTGTTATTAGTAGGTTTCTTTATGATAGCCATTATTTCAAGAATTTTAATTTCCATTTGTTGAAAGGCTAGGAACTTTTCAGGTATTTATTTGTTTCTTGTATACCTTCCTCTGAGAAGTGTGTATTCAATATAGCCTATATTTGGATTAGGTTTTTAAATTTTAGGGCCCTGACTTTTTTTAGTTCTTTATATATATTCTAGACAGAACACCTTTGTCTGCTTGATTATTGGTTACATTTTTTCCCAAATATTTGTGTTGTATTTTGTTCTGTGGGTGATTTCTTCTAATGTGCAGAAACTGCTCAATAAGAGGAGTTCCCAGCTATTGATTCCTTGAAGTATTTCCCATGAAGTTTGATTTTTGTTCATGAGCTGTTTGCCTGCCCATACATCTTTAAGATTTTCACCTACTTTCTCTTCCAGGAGATTTAGTGTTTCTGTTCTAATGTTTAGATCTATAGTTCATTTTTATTTTAGTACACAAGCCCCATCTTTTTTTGACAGCTAGTCATTATTCTTTTGACATAGACTTCATATTGAAAGTATCTAGAACAGAAAAGAAATGATGATATCTGATTATTTTCTAGAAGCATGAAATACATTATAATTTTGTTTATTTGTGCTCATTCTGTTTTCCTAAACTAACAAATTTAAATTTCCTTCTTAGGACTGACTTTATTGAATGCAACAGGCTCCAGTATGTTGTGTCTTAATTTTCGTTGAATTGTTGATATGTTGTAGTTTTTCTTTAATTTCATCTCTGACCCATTGGTTGTTCGAGAGAGTGTTACTTAATTTTTGTATGGTTAAGGAGATTTGTCATTTCCTTTGCCATTAATATACAATTAATTGCACTATGGTCAGATAATTTACATAGGATAATTTCAACTGCTTTGCATTTACTTAGGCATTTCCACATTAATTTTAACCAATATAAGTTTCTCAAGTTATAACACTCAGACAAGTACATGTATTACACTTGTAAAAGCAATTTTTACATCATTTTATCAGATAGCAATCTGGATAGATGCATGTTCTTAGTTCTAATTATATTTGTAAACTAGCTTACATTATAGACAAATGTTTTGAAGTCTCAAAAATATAAAAAATTACAAAAAAATTCTGTGTATGCTAACTAGTTACAAATTGGACAGGCAAACATACACACATAAGAAATGTATTTATAAAACTAGAATGCACTCAGATATATTTGGTCAACTAAAATTTTAATTATGTTTTTATTTGTATGTTTGTAACTATAAATCAACTAGCTATAATTTTAAAGGTAAATTAAGATAAATATTTCATAAAAACTGGAAGGAATAAATCTTTTTATATCTGAGAAAAAAGGAAAAATTTAAGTTGGATTCTAAGTTAAAGGTTAATCTGAGTGGAATATTCAGCTATACAGACTATTCCTTCTTGTTCTGATAGCCCGCATTGTTGGGTAGTCAAAGATGATAGCCAAATCTATTATTTTGATATCCATATGTAACTCTTCCTTCTAATTGGATAGATAAAGTTAATTTTAAATATTTCTAGTGGAGAAAAGAGGCAAAGTTTGGGTGTAGTAAGAGATTATGTCTGAGAATAGTGGCCAGCCTGCAAGATGATCTGGAGAGAAATCATGATGAGAGGAAGTCTACTAGAGACTGGGCTTGTTCCAATTTTTTAAAATATTGTTCTCATTTAAATTGTTATTAAACTCATAAGTTTCCCTAGGAATTTTTTTGTTCTACCTATTGAACTTATAGGTATTATAAAAATCACTCTTCTTTTCTTCATATGAAAAACAGTCAGTTTCATTCTTGATGGGGAAAGAAGTACTGGGAGTTAAACAACTATTTCATAAGGATCTCAAGACAAATAAAATTATGGTAAAACTTGTGCATTTATTTTTTGAATATTTCAAATTTTAATCAAGGCCAGTTAATTAGAATATGATCCAGAGTTAACTGAAAATCAATTTCAACATAGAAGTGTCCCAGGGAGTGGAACCTCATTATTCTGGATACTTGGTTGCAAAATTCTGCAGCCACAGAGGAGAGAATTCCATTTGATAAAACACTGTAGTAAACTGTGTTATTTATCAGAGACAAAACATTGGAGAAGGGATGAAAGAGTGACTTCAAGTAAGAACTAAATGCTATCCATCTTAGGTGCAGTAATAGAAGATCAGGAGGTTTTCCAGAGTGGATCTTTAATCCTTAGAAAATACATACCTCTGGAGGCAATGGTTATAATTGATTTCAACCGAATTGTCAAACAGAAAAAAAAATCATAATCATAGTACATGAATGGCTGATGTTTAACCTTTTCAAAGAGAATGAGAGAGATATGAAAGTGCTGCAATTATATTGTTTATATCTTACATGCAAATATATGACTTTGCTGTAGGAAAAACATATATTCAAGACATTTTGGGTTCTCTATAGAGTCACTTCTACAATAGTGTTGGCTAGGCTCTATTTAAAACCACTATGAAAATATACATCCCTAGGAGTCTGTAATGTACTAAGATATTTACAGATTCTGTACTCATCTCTAAGTGGAAGTCAATATTTGATTTAAGAGTCGTGATATATCTTTCTAATCTATTTTATAGATCTGAGTGAGTCCTCTATAGAATTCAAAGTACTTATGAGGAACATCCAAAAACTCTCCTAGATCATTTCTTCTCCAATATAGGTCATAGGGAAAAGATCATATAAATGCACGTGATGGCAAAACTCAACATTTACTTCCTGTAAGAGATATTGTCCTTGAGCTTGAATAAAATCAGTTACTACTGGATCCAGCATTGCAGAATCTTCAAATAGTGTTGGCTTGGAAATTCCACCATCAAGACCCAAAGAATAAGTAGATTAAACCTCAGACTCAGTAATAGTAGGAAATTATTTTACTAAAATTGTCTTTGAAACCTTGCCTAGAGGATCCAAATGTAAAGGACAAGTAGTTTCAAGCTCATTGATAGTGAAGGCCTTAATAGAAAGTGATATCTGGTTTTCCTATAGCTCATATTTACATTTAAACACAAGTAAGCATGATTTATTCAGTGCAAAGAAGGACTGAACAGAAGGCAATCTGGATATATTTTCTGTTTTTCTTTCAGAATTGTTCTACTCTAGTTTTGAATTAGCATTCTAATCAATATTTCCCTTTACATTAAACAGTTGTTTGAAGAAGCAAACATTGCCTAGCACTAAACCATTTTATTCTAGGTCTTTGAAAAATGATTTGAAATGTCCCTTTTCTTATTTGTTTTGTCACCAGAGGATTTAATTTTTGCAATTTCTACTTATATGAGGTCATAAATTAATCCATACAATTAATCCATTGGGTTTTAGTATACTTTGAGTTCTCATTGACACCAGGAGTCCCAGTTTAAGGAGTCCCTATTCATAATGAATCCTTGAACCTCAGTCTGACTCATATCTGTGACTAAAGGCCTAGGACACTATGCCCAACTTGGCGTGGTCTAGAGAAGCAGGGAAGCAGAAGTTGCTTTTCTGTTACACGTCTCTGTTCCTGACCTGTAACAGTCATCTTATTCCCTCTGGTACAGGTCCTGTATTGCCACCACTAACTCCTCTCTTCCATTCCCAATGACAACTATACTACCATCTTGTTCCATTATGTCAATTTCTTAATATTCTTGATGTATGGTCCAAGAAAGCATCTCTCCATGAGGCTCCTTAGTATATTGTATTTGCTGTGCTACATCTGAAGCCCCCTATGTCCATATGGACCTCTGCTATAATTTTGGCTCTATGCCTCTACCTATTTCTGTCAGCTGGATTGGCTGCCAATTACTGTAACTCTACATTCAAATGAAGATATTTACTAGGGTATAAACAAGCATGTTTAAAATGTCTAACATCATATAGAGTGAGGTGATGTTAATTCATAATTGATTCATGGGCAATGGTCCTAGGTCTGCATTATTTATAGCACTGTTTTACTTCTTTATACAATTTAGAATCCAACACGAAAATGCTCAGGTACTACCTGATTTTGATTATGGTCATTTCTAATTACCCTCAGGAAATAACAAGTCCAAGAAAATCTTCCTGTGTAGCTGCTTTCTTAATAGTCTATGAGTATTTGGACACACAAGTCTCATAATATTTTATCTTTGAATAATCTGTAGATACAGGCTGAAGAATTATCTTATTTTATTTTATTTTTTATTTTTTATTTTTGGCGGAACCAGGGATTGAACTCAGGCCCTTGCACTTGCTAGGGAAGCGCATATTCCACTGAGTCATCTCCCCAGCCCCCAGAAGAATTCTTTTAAAAGTCTCACTTGGATCTGGATTTCCCACTGGACTTAGTGATACAGTGAGTATTTTTATTTTTCTTTATATTATTCTCTCTTCTTCTGTTCCAACACAAAAGCTTTAGGGATAATAGTATTTAATGAACTTAAGAAAAGATTTTTCCGAATGTCCAAACTGAGAATGTCCCAGGGGAAATAGTTTCTCCTCTATTATAAGTTTTCTTTAAATTTTTCCCACCATGTCTTACTTTTAAATATTCAAATTTCTCCCTGTAGGAAATAAAGATTATATTTAAATATTTCCTGGAATATTGTGGTGATGGTAATATCTGGCACTGTGTACTTTGCCATCATTAAATGAGATTTTAAAGAAGAGATTATAAAGTAAAAATTTACCCTTTACATTATTCCCAGAGAAATTATTGCTTACATCAAAACCAACACAACCTGAGCTTCATAATGGATGTCTAAGGAATCGTCATAAAAGATCCAAACCCCATTGAAATATGCTTAGTAAACCCACTTCACAGAAGGAAATAGATGTGTTCAGGTCCCACTGATTTTCAGTTATGGGAAGCCCTTGGTGTAAGTGAGCCTACAATAGCCCGCAAGGTTTTATGGTACATAGTAGAGTGAAGGAGCAAGAGAAAAATTGCAAACAATTGTAACTTGGATAAACAGTTTTTTATGGGGAGCAAAAGACCAAGAGGCAAACAAAAAATGGGCCTCTGAAATAAATACACATTTCTCAGATTAATGAATATAAATGGAAAATAAACATATGAAAAAATATTCAAAATCATTGGTCATTTGAGAAATGCAAATTAAATGACACTAGGATACCATTTCATGTCAGAAACAATGACTATCAATGAAGAAGTCAATCAATAAGAAATACTGGAAGGGCTGGAGGGGAAAAGGAACACTTGTCCACTGTTGGTGGGAATGTAGACTGGTACAACCACTATGGAAATCAGGGTGGAAGTTACTTAAAAACTAGAATTAGAGGTCCCATTGAACTCAGGTGTCCTTCTCCTGGTTATTTTTTTTTTAAAGAACTGAAAACATTGTACCACAGCGATATATGTGTACCCATCACTATAGAAGCACAATTTTTCATAGCTAAAACATGGAGCATGCTTACCAATGCCTAACCCTTGCCCACAGATTCCATCCAGTGACCAGCCCCATGCCCTGCTGAAAGTTCTGGCCTCCAACTTGCAGTCAGGCCTGGTGTGGAACCCCGCAGTTGAACTCCCACCAGAGTGGCTAGGAGTAGGATCCAGCTGGCTAATCCAGAAGCAGAACAGCTTTCCAGTGGAGGAAAGTGGGTTCATTTCTCCTGGCTGCAGCAGGAAGAAGCCAAACACAGAAGTGAGACCCAAGCCAGGCCCAGCTGGATGAGTTCAATCTCGTAGGACTGGACTTGGTAAGCTGAGACATGCTGCTAGAAGCAGATATATGAGAGTATCCTCTTTCTCTCTTTCTTGATTGAGATAGGGGTAACAGATAACCAGGGTGAAAGTCTGCCTGGAATTCTCCAGGTACATCAACAGGAGGTGATCACGGAGATCTCAGAGCAACTAATTTAAATGAAAATTCCCAATTTTACATCTATTTAGCTAAACAGTCATGATTCTAGCCCTTAGGGTCTAAAATACAAACTTATTAATTACAAAAGTGTGTCAAATGCTAAATTCACCACCATTATTAGTGATGCTAAATATAGTACTATAAATACAAAGTAGCAACTGCCTTAAAGATATAATCTCCCTTAGATAATAATATCAATAGGAGCTAAGGTAACTACTAAACTAAGGTGGCACACCAAATATAAGAAGACAGTGCTCTATAAAATGACAAAGACAAGGAGGAAAATGTAGACTCAGGCCCAGAGCACACCAAGAACAAATGCAGGAGACACTAGCATTTGGGAAATTGGAAACAACACTCTTGAAATCTCTAAAATAATAGCATCTGAAGCAAAGAAACAATTGCAGAAAGGTATAGAGGATATCATATCAGAAATAATCTTTGAAGGAAAAAATGAAAGAATAATTATAATGAAAGAATTACTAAGTGCTTCTGAAGAAAACACTGATAAAAATAGAGAACAATAGAAAAATGATGTAATCCTTGAATGAGCAATATAGGAAAGACATAGAATACATGAAGCAGATTCGAAGTATTATACAAGAAATTAAAACCTAATCACAAGCTGGAAAAACCATTTGAATGAAAAAGACAACAGAATTTCAGATGTTGAAGACACTGTTAATGCTAGAGAAAAGTTAAGAAAATAACTTTAAAATACAACCAGAAAACAGAAAAAAAGAATACAACACCAAGACTATGAAAAGATGAACAACATAAGACTAACAGAAATCAATGAACAATAAAGAGTCAATATAATTGATATAAAAAAGGTATGGGCAGAAATAATATCAGAAAACATCACAAATATGGGGAAAGAATCTGACATTCAATTAACTGAAGCATATAGAAATCCAAATAACATTCACCAAATTAAAATCACACGCAGACTTATAAAAGTCAAGATCCTAGAAATCAAACACAAGAATAGGATACTAAAAGCCACTAGAGAAAAGAAACAGATCACATTTAAAGGAAAACCACCAGAATAATGACAGAATTCTCTTCATGAAACATCAAGTCAAGAAGAGAATAGAGGGGGCCTGCCCCTTAACTCAGTTATTTAAGTGGCTACTTCAACAAAACAGTCAGGCGCAGGTTGCTGTTGTTCAATCCCCACAACTCAAGCCAGCCAAACCTGCCCTGAACGCATTCGGAGAGAAAAAAAAAAAAAAGAGCATGGAGCAAAGTACTTCACCTCCTTCAAGACAACAAATACAGCTGTTTCGGAAAAAAATAAAATGTGATTGAGATAGAAACTCACTTGAATATAGAAATTTAATGTAAATATAGTCAGGAACTCATTATGAGGAAGAGAATTGTTATGGTCTATATCTTTTGTGTTCAGTGGTAGGGTTTTAGTATGTGATTGAATCTTGGGGCTGAACTAATGAGTGAATTAATACACTGATGGATTCAGAATATGCCATTGAGAAGGGGGGTTCACTGGAGCAGGGAGGCTCCTGGGCATGTGATGGGCACACATGCATTGCTCTTCCTGCTCTTCTTTCTCTCTGTCCAGATCCTATGAATGGCAGCTTTTCTGTGCCAGGCCCCTCTGCCATGCTGTTTCTGTCTTGGAGCCAAGCAACCATGACGTAGACCTCTGATTTCATGAGAAATAAAGTCCTCCTCCTTTAAAAAAAATTCCAGCCCAGACTACTATACCATGCCAAACTCTTTCAGATTTGATGGGGAAGTGAAACACTTCTATGACAAAGAACAACTAAATAATTTCATGATGACAAAGCCAACCTTATACAGACTAGTAAAATGTATAGAAAAGGACGAAAATGACCGGAACTCCACGAATGAGAATGAAAAGAACCCATTAAATAGGGCAAATAATGAAACACAGCAGAAAAAGGAGTATACAACAGCAGGTAAATAGCATGTTAATGATAAATCAATGAATCGCAATTATAATCATCAATGTAAATGGACTCATTTCACCAATTAAAAGAAAAAGGCTAGGGCCAGTCAAATAGCAGAGTGGGTTAAAACAACTGTTTAGGGAGACACAGGGGAAAAGAGATCTATTCTCAGGACTGCCATGCTGGCCCCACCCCCGGGGCATGTTGAGACTGTGATGGAGACAGGGCATGGTGGAGCCCACCTGTAATCCAAGCAAATGGGAGGTATTAAACAGGAGGATTATTACATGCAGTGAGACCTTGTCCCCCCTCTTCTAAATACAAAAAATAAAAAGTAAGAAAAAAGGAAAGAAACAGACTGTAGAGTGGATTAGGAAGCAAATTCAACAATCTGATGTACAGAATAAAAACACTTAACTCATAAAGCAATTCAGAGGCTTAAAGTCAAAGGATGGAAAATAATACTACATGACCAAGTAACTAAAAAAAAAAAGCAGGGGTAGCAAGCTTGTTCGCATACATTATCAACTTCAAGCCAAGAATGATCAAAAGAAATAAAGAAGGCTGCTATATACTGGTTAGGGGAAAAATAGAAGAGGAAGAGTTAACACTCATAAATATGCACAAACACAGGAGCACACAACTATATAAGACAAATCTTAATGGACATGAAAAAATCTAATAACCAATACCACAATCTTAATAGGAGAGCTTAACATCTCCTTATCCCAAAACCATAGGTCAAGCAGAAAAAAATTTAGCAAAGAGGTAGCAAAACTGAACCAGAACTTGGAACAAATGGACTTAGTGAGCATATATAGAGTGCTCCAAAAAAACACATCTGAATAAACATTTTTTTTTTCATCTGCACATGGGACATTTTTTAAAATACACCACATAGTAGGCCATAGCTCATGCTGAAGTATATGCAAGAAAACAGTAAGTACTCCACGCATATTATATGACCATAGTGCATTGATATTGTAAATAAATGACAAAAGAAACAGCAAAAACCCAACAAATACATGAAAATTAAACAACACCCTCCTCAACAACCAATGGGTTACACATGAAATTAAACATCTACAGTTCAATGAAAATTCAAGCACAACTTATCAGAATTTCTAGATGCAATGAAAGAAATTCTTAGAGTAAAATGTCTAGCTATCAACTCAGACATTAGGAAAACAGAACGGAAATAAATAACTACCCTAATGCTGCACTACAAACGTGTAGAAAAAGAAGAGCAACCAAACAGAAAGCCCAAAGATAGGAGGACATTATAAAGATTAGAGCAGTATTCAGTACAATCGAGATAAAGAAAATAATACAAAGAATTAGTGAATCAAAAAGCTGGGTCTTTGAAAGATTATATAAAATTGATAAGCCCCTAGCTAACCTCATCAAAAGAGGAAAGAAAAAACTCAAAACAATAAGAAACAAAAAGGGTGAAATTACCACAGATCTAGTGGAAATACAGAAGATCATCAGTAGATAATTTGAGACTCTTTACTCTCCCAGAATCAAAGACACAGAAGAAATACACAGATTATTAGAAAGCTATAAATTACCAAAAGTGAATCAAGAAGATATAAGCACTCTCAATAACCCAATAACCACCAACAAAATTCAAAATATAATTAAGAAACCTACTGAGAAAAAAAGTCAAGGTCCTGTTGGAATCACAGCTGAATTCTACAAGAAATTTACAGAAGATACAATCCCTATACATCTCAAAATCTTAAATGAAATTGAAAAGGAAGCAATTCTCCCAAAATCATTCCTTGAGGCAAGTATTATACTGATTCTATAACCAGAGAAAGAGGAATGGACTACAGGACTCTTTTAGAATATTTTGCTGAGTTTACACACCTATAATATTCAAATAAAGGAAC
>NDGM010995822.1:0-34281 GCA_002564305.1 Octomys mimax | reverse complement strand
GCTGTGCAGTTCTGTTTAGTGCTGGCCTTGAGGAGATCCTCCTGCTGCAGCCTCCTGAAGACTAGGATCACAGACAGGTGTGTGCCAGCATGCCCTGCTAAAGACATTTCCTTTGTCTCCTGTAACTAGAAGCCCACACTGTGTGCTACTTGGCTGGGCCTAGGCATCTTGCTCATCTTGTGAGGAACACTGATAGACTCATGGGTCTTCAGTGGCTGTATGTCCAGCGTCCCTCACTTAACTGAACTGTCTTTCAAGCATACTTGTTTGTGGACAGTGGCATTGCCTTTCTAACAGGTGGCCCATGGGACACAGCACCACAGTGGAAGGAGAGGCCCCTTGACACAGGGCCTGGCTCTGACCAGAGCACCCTCCCCTGCCCCACTATGGCTGAGTCTGACCTGGCTAGCACTGCTGGCCCACACACAGACACAGCCTTCCCTGCCCCTGGGGCCTGGGCCTGGGGCTGGTGGGACAGCTCCGCTTGCTCTCTCACACTGGCCGCAGCGGGGTGTGAGAACAGCAGGCTCTGGACACTCCAGACCCCGCTGCATGGGATGCTGACAGCACCGCTGCAATGGACCCCTCTTTAGCCCCCCAGGACCTTGGGGACTGCAGCTCTGAGCACCAGCCCGGGAGAAGCCAACCCAGCATGGAGAGTGCTGGTGAACTGGCTGTCACCTGCCCCAGGGTGTGCCTGGCTTTCGAGATGCCCAGCCAGGGGGCTCGGTGGTTGCAGGGGCCACCTTTTTTCTGCTCAGGCCAAGATGGGCTTGGGCGTGGCTGGGTTGTGCCTGGATCCAAAGCCAAGTGAGCCGGTCTGTGCGAGAATCAGGTGAGGAAGTAGCAGGCGGACTTGTGCCTTGTGGGGCTTTCACTGTTTCCCAAGTAACAAAGCACCTACGGCTTACACCTGTAAGCAGTCTTACCGCAGGGATGGCCTCAAATCTCTTCTCTCCTGAAGACCCAAATAGTAGACAGTGAAAACATGAGGGATTTAGTGCATGCGCCAGGGGACCCGGATGTGGGGAGATGTGGACCAGCATCTTGGCTTCCTCGGCTCCCTCTGTTGGTTTACATCTGACCTTTGGAACAATGGAAGCGCTATTCCAAGGGATTTCCTAGGCTGCCCTGGCCTTGAAGTCACGTCTTTGTCTATTCAGGGCCTCGGGCCGCCCCCACCCCTGCCATCCCAGCTTCAGTCACTGTGTCAGCTCCTGGGGGTGGTGTCAGCTGTCCTTGTCCCCACCCTCAGGGTTGCCCCATGGTGTCTGAGTGTTCATGAGTCATGGTGTCCCTCTCTGAGCAGCAGGCGGCTCCTTGAGCCCCAGATATAGCACGCTTTTGTGTGTCGCTAGGGTTTCCCTGGTGGGTCAGCCAGTGGTCAGAGAAGTTGAATCAGAAGACCACCCATTTAGGCCCCTTCGCTCTGGCCCGGGGTCGGGCCTCACACAGAGAAAGCGTTCTCTTGCCACCAGGGGGCGCTGCGTTGTGTGACTCGTTGGCCAGAGGTGGCTTCTAAGGCCCTCTCATCAGTCCCCACTCGCCCTGATTAGGTGCCTCCCTGGCCCTGCTTCTAGAGAAAATGAAGTCCTCTTGACCCTTTAGAGGAGTGTTATTTGGCCTTTGAGCTGTGCAAAAAATAAGAATGCCTTTCTTTGTAGAGTGGAGACTAATGGCACCTAGCTTCACGGAAGTCAGATTTATGGGGAAGAAGAGTGGCTCCGAATGGCAGAGCTGACTGGACACCGTTGTCTCCCACAGGGAGGGCTATTGTGGGGACAGAGAGCAGACGGTGCAGAGAAAGCGTTCACAGAGGAAAGACTGGGCTTCAGGGGGTGTGACGGAGCCCTCTGGTGGGGACACAGCAGGTCTTGGGTGCTGTGTGGGGTTAGGTTTTCTCTGTGTGTGACAGAACCCTGAGACCACACGGCACTCCGAAGCAAACCCTTCTCTCTACCCTTTAGGAGCAGTAACAAGGCATCCGCTCACAGCACTAAGCTGTGACCGCAGATTTGCTTTATTTATCAATAGTGAAGATGACGGTCACTCTCAGCAAATACTTGCTGCCTCAGCGAAGATGCTCGCTGTTAGGACTCAGGAGGCGCGGCCTGTGGCTCCTGACTGCTGTGAGCGAAGGCCTGGCCCCTGCTGGGATGCTGTGGGCAGACCTTCAGGAAGCAGGGCCTCCAGAGCGGAGGTCAGGCCCCTGGGCAGTCGGCGGGGACATCGGGACCTGCCCCTCCGCTTGGTGCTATGTCCCTATGAGCAGCTTTTCTCCCCTAGCCTCCTAAGACCCTGCTGCCTCTCACAGGGCCAGCACTTGCACCACCACCTTTCTTTCTTACAAGCTGCTTTACCTTGAGTATTCTATTACAGTACAGGCAGACTGACCAGCACAGAGTATAGAGACAGACACTCAGCAGGTTCATAATCTAATTCTGAGGTTGTGCTGGAAAACCATGTTAAATAGACAGAGAAAGCAGTTCCCTGATAATAATAGAAGTCCAGGCAGCTGAACCTCTGTGTTCTGTAGCAGCAAGTCGGTGTGGATTTGTGGTACTGAGGAGCAGCTCCTGAAACCTCTGCTTTGGTGCGGATTGATTTCCTGTGGAGCCCAGTTTAAATGGGGTGAAGCTGGCCTCTGCTCAGCCTGCTGCCCGGGTCTCCTGAGAGTGGAGGCCGTGCCCACGGCGAGGGCAGCAGTGTGTGGTGGACTTGGGCCGCACCTGCTGCAGCCTGCACAGCTGTCAGCAGAGCAGAGCTGAGTCCGCCCTGGGAGGGAGGACTGACGGGGCTGTGCTTCTGCTTCCTGGAAGTGCTCCAGGAAGGTAGAGTGCGGGTCCTCCGTAGCTGGTTACAGTTCACCTTGTGTTTGCTGGTTTGTAGTTCTGTGGGTGGTGCTGGAAGGGAAATGGTGTGTGTGTGTGTGTGTGTGTGTGTGTGTGTGTGTGAGTGTGTCCAGTAGAGCCAGTTTCAGTGGTGGGGTTAGACGGATCAAGGCAGGAGACCCTGGGGGAGGAAGGACCGAGGGGGGCTGGAGCATCCACTTGGACGTGGCAGGAGAGACTCTGCTGCACAGCCTGAAGTCAGGAGGTAGAGCCAAGCAAAAGCCTTTTGCACAGTGGCTGCTCTAGAAAGCGCCTCCCGACTGTCGGGGACACCCTGCAGCCCGATTCGGGCCTCCTCCTCCCTGCCCGGAGAAAGACACAATCAGTAGACACAGGCAGCGCCGGGCTCCCCTCCCAGCACACCTCCCGCTCTGGGTCCTGCTCCTAGGGAGCTCTGTGCAGCCTCTCTCTCTCTCTCTCTCTCTCTGTCTCTCTCCTCCTGCTCTCCCTCCTCCTCCCCTTCCTCCTCCTCTGCTTTCACTTCATTTCAGCATGGGACCTTGCAGGCAGCATGAGTCTGGTTGTTAGGATTTATTTTGTAAATGCCACATGCCATAAACACTAGCTTTTGCTCAGTTAGTTTTTAGGGACACATCCAACATCTTCCTATCCATGCCTGGATGATTCTGTCTTTTCCTCTATCTTAGAGAAGCTGAAAAATTGAAGAAACTGGGAAAAGTTTAAGATAGCCCTTTATAATTTGTAAAAGTTGTTGATGTCATCTAATTGGTCCATTAAAGCTGGACTTACAGATTGTATGCAGCTAATCTTATTTGCATTTCTTAAATTTATTTATATTTGCATTTTATTTGGGGAGAGGTTGAAGTTTGGAGAAGTTACACAGTCTGTCTGAGGCTGCATGTCAGTGCGTGGAAGGGCCATGGAGGCGCCGCATTCTGACTCAGGGCTCTGTCCTAGCCACTGTGCCGTCTCTGGGCCTGGGTGCACTCGGATGTCAGAGGAGGGTGGAGCAGGAGCAGGCCCACGTCTGCGTAGGCGCCGGCAGAGGTTGTGCTAGTAGAAGGGCCTGAGAGGACGGACGACGTGTGGAGGAGGTGACAGTGCTTGTGAAGCGCTCCCAACTTACGCTTGGGGTGAGAGTAGTGACCTTTTAGTTTCCTGCCATTGAGTAGGCTTGGAAGGGAAACAGCTCAGAAATGATGCTGCGCACGAGGCATTTCGAGGGCTATGGCTTTTCCTTGCAAGTTACATTGTATAAACAGAATTCGAGGGCTTCTGTGGACAGGCGGAGTGGTTGTCAGATGTGTCTTTCCAAGCGGGGCTGGCGCCTGGGCTCCAGACAGAGAACTCTGACAGACCCTGGTCTCTCTGGGGTTTGGGTCCGGTGCGCCCAGCAGGCCTTGTGCCGTGTGGCGTCTCGAAGCCCTTGCACGCGGAAGCCTGGGTCTCCACGGCACCGCAGGGCACGCTTGCACTCTTACCCATTGTCTTACCCAACTGGAGATGGTTTGGATTTGCTGAAGGTCAACCTTGGAGGCAGAATTACTTTCTAAAAAATTGCTTACATGTTTAACAAGCATGTTTGGATACAGACATCAGAAACTTCACATGTTCGACCACACCCAAAAAACCACCCCTTGCACAGTTCTTGCCAAAGCCTCTGGTCCTTTACCTCAGGACTGGACCCGGCATAAGCCCCTGATGGGCTCCGCATCCAAGCCTGTGCTGCCGGGGTGCTTGTCTCCTGGGAGCAGAGGAATCCTACCTGGGCTGAGCACAGCAGGTGCCACCACCAGCAGAGGAAGAGGAGTAGTATTTTTCATAAAATCCCCTCTCATTCCAGGCCAAGAAGAGATACAAAATCAAGGTCATATTACACCCTCCTCCTTTATAACTCCGAGGTTATTTTGGTCTGTAAGCTATTTATGCTTTGGGTTCTCGTGTAGAAGGAACCATGTGCCATTTAAGCCTTCCAAGATCAGCTAGTACGGGTTGTGCCGCTATGAACATGGGCTTGCATTTACTTCTGTAATACGATGTCTCTAACTCTTTCAGAATACCTAGAAGAATAACTGGATTGAACTGGATTTCTGGTTTTGGTTCTTTTTTTTTTTTTTGAGAAATCTCCATGCTGATTTCCATAGTGGTTTTACATGTCTACATTCCCACCATTGGTGTAGAAGGGCCTTTTCTTCCCAAAGCCTTGGCAGCATTTGTTATTATTTGATTGATTGATTTCTTTCGCTTTCTTTCTTTTGGCAGTGGGCATTAGGCAGATGGCCACGCCCCTGCCAGGCAGGTGCCTGCATTGCTGAGCTGTAAGCCTGGCCCTTGATTTCTTGATCATGGCTATTCATTCTGGGGCAGGATGGAATCTCAGTGTTGGCTTAATTTTCACTTTTCTAGTAGCAGACACGTACTGATGAAAATAAACATAGCCAGAGACCAAGGATGCTCTTAAAAGCTCAATTCTGGGCTCAAGCGGAGCTTGCCCCCATCACAAGGTGTGATTTATGCCATGAGTGGTAGGGCAGGGCAGGGCCAGCAGGTGAGCGGGCTTTGCACGCAGGAATTGCTCCCTCGGGCTGAAGCTCATCACCAAGGCGCCGTGGGCCCCATTCAATGTCATCCCGGTCTTGGCGATGCTTTATTCCCAGCTTATCCCATTGCTGTCTTAGGCCACCCTGATTACGCTGATGAAACCAACCTTCGATAATTCAGTGACTTCAGTGTTCTGTCCAGAGTGTTATACAAGATAAAACACATATTTTATGTCAAATATGAAAATGTTTCTTTGTAATGTCTTCACTCTCAATAGGGTGTAAGTGGCTTAGAAAGGCACATGAAGCACAACATGTACAATAAGACAAAGGACGAGACCCCCCAGGGACGAGCTCATGGCCAGTAGCCTGCAGCTTTGCCCAGGTGGGGTCATGGAAGCTCTGTGTGCTTAGGGAAGTACTTGTGTACAGATGCAAGTCCCAAGGTGGGGTGCATTAGGGATCCCTGAAGTGTGGCAGCTCTCAGTGCTGTGTCTAGGAGTCGGCTCCGTGTGCTCATCGCAGGAGGAGACACTACGAGACCAGAAGCTGCCTTTTCTCCTCGCACGTCTGCCCTGAGCCTGGAGTCCAGGCTGCCTCTTCACTTGTCTGAGCATTGGGCTGGCCCAGGGCTCCAGTGGCACCAGGCACCATGCCTGCTTAGGGCCAAGTTCTCGGTGTTGCCGGCACCAAGACCGCTCGGGATTGGCTCAGACTCTAGGACGAGGACAGCGGCTTTGCAGCATGCGGAGGAGGAAGCAGAGATGCTGCCTGTGCCCCGTGGTGGCCAGAATCCGGTGTGTCCCTGGGCGACCCGTGCTGAGCCAAATCCTGATGTCAGTTATTCAGAGGTGGACCAGGTGGGGACTTTGGGTCATTCCTGAATGAGTTGACCCTTCGGTGACACTGAGGATCCTAGGTGCTGGCTGCTTTCCAGAGGAGTCTGCTAAAAAACCTGTCTGGCTGCTGTCCCCAGGTTTCTGTCACTATGGAGGGCTTCACAAGGTGGCACCACACACAGCCCCTGGGCCAGAGTCACTAGTTTGCATAAATCTCTTGTCTTTGTAACTCAGAAAATGGACTACAACATGTCTGCTGACAGATACTATTTGCTGTCCACTTGGGGACAGATTTAGGGTCTTTTGGAGTTAGGGAGTTCTGTTCTTTTGGTAGTTTATTTTAAATGTGCGTGATCAAAACTACAGTGAATATTTAAATGAAAGGATGTCTTAGAGTACAAGACATATTGCCATTAATGTCCTACAATTCCCCCCCCCACACACACACGCGTGCGCTCATCCCTCGATCTGGCCACTCTCTGCAGCAGCTCCGGAGTCCTCTTTCCTGAATATCTTTAGCGGTGCTGACCTGACTGCCTTGATGCCCTGAGCTGATTCAAAACATTGCCATTTCATGGTCATTTTGACTTTGAGAAAGAACCAGAAGTGTGGATGGGGACACACTGTTGTGTCTTTACAACCCTGCCCTTCCTTTGGATGGGACTTCGAAGTAGCGTTCACCGTGTTTTTAATCACATTTTGTAAAGACATTCACAAAAAAGAGAGGTTCCCCCAGCTAAAGGAGGGTGTGTGCTTTGATCCCCAAAACCAACACTGTTTGCTCCTGACTCCTGACACCCCTCCTTCCCGTTGGTGTTTTTCGAGTGAGAGCTCTTAGTCAAGAAGGGAATGGTGTGGCCACTGTCCTCCCCGTGATGCTCGGGCAGGAGCGGTGAGGGGCTCTTGACTCGATGGTTGCTTCAGTGCATTTGTGTCGGCGCAGCGGGGCTGGTGCCTTGGCCAAGACGTGGGTGGCGGCTGGAAACTTACAACTTCTCCAGAAGACTCCAGAACACGGGGACTGACAGATGCGTGAAGATGTCGCCTTGCGTGACCTGGTGGGAGAAAGGACTGCCCCGCCCTCCAGAACGGAGGCAGGCACCTTGACGCTCCGCAGGGCTGTGCAGGTTGGTGCACGAGCTCGTGGTTCCCCAGAGAGGAAAGCTCATGGGACAGCAGCTGAGGCAGATCCCCAGTGGGGCAGGGCAGTGACCTGTGGGGTGCAGACTGAGTGGGAGGAGCTGCCTGCAGGCAGAGGAGGTGGCAGTGAAGCAGGCAGAGGTGGGGATCCTCCAGGCAAAGGCCCCAGAGAAAGGATGGCTTGGCGGCGGACCCAGAGCGGCCGAGGGTAAGCTGGGCAAAGGCAGCACAGGGTTGGCAGAGCAGGCAAAAGATTTGAGCCTTTATTCTTTTGTACAGACATGTGTATGTATTTACTTTCTTTTTAAATTTAAAATTGGCACCTAATAATGGTCCGTATTTATGGGTACAGTGTGAAGCTTGGATAGTATAAAGTGTCACACGCCAAGGTAACTAGTCTTCCCACCCCTTAACCACTCCAGTCTTATTCTTTGTGACAATGAGAAGGTGCTGCACCGTGGTCACCGCACAGTGCTGCGGTCACCACACAGCGCTACGGACCTGGCGCTGCCCTCCAGCCTGGGACCTGACCACCCCGCTGCTCGCTTGTACTTTGAGCGCAGTCTTCCCGGCTCCCCGGCCCAGCTCGTTCTGCTCAGGTCCGGTTCTCAGTCCCACCCAAGTGCGCAGGTGGGAGGGGTCGTTCTCTCCCTGGGCAGGTGTTCCCCACAGTGCGGCAGGGAGCCGCGGGGCCGAGCGCAGAGAGCTCAGTCTGAGGAGCTTCACTGGGGCGGCAGGGCTGGGCGAGGAGGCTGCCGAGACCCAGAGGATGGTCTGCGTTCAGTCTGTTTTGGAGGAAACCCAGCAGGATTTGCAGATGGATTTGGCGTGGAATGTGGCAGGGAGGGACTGCGAGGGCTGAGGGGAAGGCGTCAGGCTGGGTGTCCAGGCCCTGGCAGCAGCAGTGCCAGGCTGAGGGGGGACGAGGCTGGGGTCGGCAGTGGGGCCCCAGCTCCTACTGGACAGGAGCCATTTGGCTTGGCGAGACATCTACCCGTTGGGGCTGCCCTGTTTGCCAAGTTCAAATGCTGTCTTACATAGAATGTGGAAGAGGCCCAGACCGAATTTTAACCGTGAAAAATTAATGCAATATCCAGGTAATCTGATGCTGTTACAAAAATTTCACAGCTCACGTGACGTCCCCCAGTTCCCGAGTAAGTGACCAGTGGTGTAGCTTGTCGGGGACAGTGTTCAGAGTGAAGGAGCCTGACTTGACATCGTGCTCAGTTCTGCCTGCCGACACCTAAGGTGTCCTCTGGGTGCAGGGCCTTGGGTGCATTTTGAGGGGCACCACGCTCTGGAGGGGCAGCACTGCAGAAGCGCCGGGCACCACGTGTCAGCCTGCTGGGCCTCTCTGCGGAGTGCCGAGGCCGCCAAGGAAGTGCCTGTCCCTCACGCTGCAGGCACTGAGCATCTTCAGCTCCACTGCACCGTCGAGTGTGCTCGCAGGAAGTGCCCAGGCTGCGCGGGTGACCCCGCGCCGCACCAAATGCACCCACCGTCTTAGGCCACTCTGTGCAGAAATGCGGGTTCCTTTCTGTCCTTTGCTGCTGGGAACAGAGCTGTCTGCTGCAGCTGTAGAACTTGGAGCCAGTGGTGCCAGCACCCCAAACGATGAGTACCTGCACCGAGAGTCACAGGCCGAGGCCTCAGGTGGGAAAGCCAAAGTGGGCAGCACCCCAGTTGGGACCGTCTGTGCACTGACCTGACATCATATGTGAAAGATTCCACATCATGAAACTTTGTTTCATGCACAGAATTATTAAAATGCTATACCTTCCGGCCATGTGTGTTGGGCATATAGGAATCATACCTGGATTTCCTGTTGAAACTCGTCTTGTTCTGCGTGTGCACCATTTAAATGCAGTCTCATTATCCTCGTGCGGACACGTGGCCTGTGTAGGCGTTCAGAGTTGCCCGTGCCCTGAACCCACGCCCACAAAGTTCCTGTGCACCCTGCACCAGCATGTGCACGCCTCAGGTCCCGTCCTGGGCCTCATTCTCAGGTGCAGCTTTTGAAGAATTTGAAAGGTTATTGCAGTAGAGCTCTTTCCAGTACATTTAATGATTCTGTGTAAGTTTGCTTTGCTCTTAGAAACTAATAAAATGCAGAAACCTCCCACAGAAAAACACTTTCCAAGCCATGAGCTGCAGCCTACACCCTGGCCGGGGCTCCTGGGGACCCGCATGGAGCGCTGCACTGCTGTGCTACAGCAAGGGGCTATTTTCGTTGATGTTAACGATTTTCACATTTATTTATGCAGTGTAATTGTGAAAGAAGACCCCAGATGGAACTAAAACCCCTTGTCCTCCCCTCTGTCCATCAAGCCATTACCTAAGGCCATTTTTAAAATTAGATTTTCTCCACTTAAAAGAAAAGAAAAAAAAAACCTTACCAATGAAATGTGGCCCTGCAGATTATTCCAGATGACCATTAGGTACAGCTCTCATGCCCAGCTTATATTATCTCAAAAATTAAATTTTAAATGACTGTATTTCCTGTTTCTTTGTCAGTTTCATTCCTTCGTCCTGTCCACCTTCTTGCCCCTTATTTTGCACTGCCCGGCTCCGCCCTGGTTGGCTGTGATCCTTGACACAGGTCCACATGGACACAGAGGTCTGGCAGGGCCTGGTTGTACCTGCACCATGCACGAGCTCAGGCCCCTGGCCTGCTCACTCTATCCCTGCCGTCCCCAGCACCACTCCTCCTGCTGCCTGAGTAGGTCACTTACTGTGGTCATTGCTGCTGGGCTTTCGCGTGCAGTCACAGTGTCCTGGCAGGATGCTTGGTGACACTGCGTGAATCTCGGTCTTGGAGGAGCTGTGCCTGGGAACACAGGTCCTGAGCAGAGCTTGGGAGGCGGCGGGCGAGCTCACTGGTGTCTGGGGAGGAGTCCAGGTCACTCACGTCATATCCTCCTTGCCCCTTAGCGGAGTTCAGATCTGCACCCTTGTCCAGCTGCCTCCTTCTCCCCCTTCCTGTCTGTGGGCTGGAGTGCCACAGTCAGTGTGCCCTGGCCTCCGTCCCAAGCCACTCTGCTCTTAAGGAGAGAGCTGTGTTAGCCCATCACACGCGCAGCAGTAAACTGGCGGGATGGAAGAGGGTGTCAGGGCTGTAGAAGTTGAGCAGTGGCAATCTGTGGGACATGTCCGGCTCAGCGGCAGGGTGGTGGCATGGAGCAGAGGAGCAGCCCCTGGCACTGCACGGGCCCTGGGAAGCCTCCTTGGAGCAGTGCTGTGGAAGGGCAGCTGTGAAGGACAAGCAGAGGCAGCCCAGAAAGAGGCTGCCCAGAAAGAGGACCACCACGGGAGCGCAGCAAAGCCGCGGAGGTGCAAGGCGGGGTCGAGTCCCCAGGGCTTTGTGTTTTGAGACCTCAGTCCCTGCTTGGGCTGTGGACCTCTGTGTCTGAGGCTGTGCCCTCCAGAGGGTGGCTGGACCCTGGTGTTTCCTCTCCTCTCCAACCCCCACCATCGTCATCCGGCCTGGCCACTGGAGGCCCCAAGCAGTAGGTGTGCAGCCTTGGACTGGAAACTCCAGCCCTGCGCCAAAACCACCATTTCCTTTGTAAGCTGATGCCCCTTGTGTTTTGTTAGTGTGAAAGGAAGTCGGGCAGGGGTCCCGAGTGGCACTTAGGAAGTGGTTCTGGCCGTGTGCTGCACCATGAAGTCCCTGGAGTCCACGGCTCCACTAGTTCACAATACAAGCGGAGGGTTTTACCTGTGCTCGTCATCACCCAAGGCCACTCTGGGCCTCAGAGAATATGTGACGGAAACAAGAACTTAGCGGAGCAGCAGCGCCTGAGTTGGAACACCCAGTGTTGGGCCGGGCACGCAGGTCCCTTGTGTGCATGGCTGACGGGACACATCCTGACTGGACCCCAGACCTCATGGCTCCTCTTGATACCCTTGTCACAGCAGCTCTGTGCTGCATCCTAGGAGTTTCCACCCTGAAGGTGGTACCCCTCCCTCCCTCAAGCACATGGTGTGGACGACACCATCGAGAGGCCCGAAGCTGGAGCCCTTTGTCCTAAGTAGAACCCGGCTTCATGGACAACACCGTGAGGGGCTTTGTGAAGGGCAGAACCTGAGTTTCCTTGGAATGGAAGGGACCAGAGGACAGCATGGCATGGGCTTGGCATCCCCAGCAGCTAGCTGGGAGCTTCCTGAGGAGGCCAGGCTGGTGCGAAGGCGTGGCTCAGGGCCTGCGAAGCTCAGGCCTGGTGGAGGTGGTCAGAGCTTCCTTCCCGAGTAGGGAAGGTACACTGAGCCTTGGCGTGCAAGGCCCTGTGGTCAGAGCCGGTCTGTGAGCTCTGGACAAGCAGTTTCCTTAGCAGGCTGCACAGATGGGCGTTTCTGCTCCCGGTGAGGGCCTGTGCTTAGGGACCAGCAGGTCCCCTAGCGGGCCCTGTGTCTTCCTCCTCACTGTCTTTTCATTGATTGCGCCTGGGCTTCTGTGTTGTGAGTCTAGGGAAAGACAGAGCCTGGGGTGCAGGAGGGAGCACACCGTGCTCCCAGAGGTGTCGGAGTGTTCCCCCAGCTGCTTGCGAGACCTCGGTTTAAAAAATGGACTCCAGGAGTGAGACCAGTTCATTGTGTGAAAATGAGAAAAGCTCATTTTGTGAAACACAGTGTCGCTTTGCCTGTGGCTGCCGGCTAACTCCTGTTTAGTGGCTAGCCAGCAGTTAGAGACGTGTAACTTGAGTGTCTTCCAAGCCCACTAGGCAGTTACTGGGTCATTTGGACGGCAGTTGCCTGCCACGATCTCGCCCACAAGCCCAAGAGCTGTTAGAGTTTATTTTTCTAGAAAAATACAGTAATTCATTGGTGCCAGGTACAGACAGGAAAACGACCAGCCCGCTGCACGTGTGCAAATCAGAAATGCCTAATTTTGCAATTTGACTTGAGCTAATGAGGGGAAATAATTGCACCCCAAGTGCCAATTCCACTTAAGCCAAGCAGAACTGTACTGCAGGGAGTCATTTGGAGGAGCCTGTGGAGCCAGCGAAAGCTGTAGAAGGAACCTCGGAGCTGCCACTGGGAGGGACGCCCGGGGCAGACTGAGCCTGCTGGGCAGCAGGGCTCAGGTCAAGAGCTAGAAACCAAGCAACTCATGAAGCTAATTAAAAGCTGCAGCCTCAACTTTCAGAAAGGGATCTCTTCCGCGTTGCCTTTTCTTACCAAGGAGATAATTATGTTCTGTTTTCTTCAAACCACTGTCTCCAAACCCCAAACTTGCAAAATTACAGAATTGAAATTGAGGTTTTTAATTGTTTCATAGAAAGCATTTAAGAAAGAGAATATTTATCTCAGCAGCTGAAAACTGGGTAAAACCAGCCCCGGGGAGCGCACGCATCCGGCGCAGCAGCGTGCGTCCTGCTCGCGGGAAGCGCGGGCTCAGAGCTCGGGTTCCTGAGCTGCTGCCCAGCGAGCTCTAATGAACAAGGAAATAATCAAGTAAATAGTCCCGTTATGGGCTGTCACAAGTGCTGTGAGGAAAATAAACCGGGTGACGAAGTCGAGTGTATGAGTCATTTTTGCTGTATAACAAACAGTCACAGTATCAGGGGCTACAGAAGCCAGCCCCGGACAGCTGTGCATGTGTGTGCGTGCGTGTGCGTGTGCGTGTGTGTGTGTGTGCGTGCATGTGCGTGTGTGTGTGAGGGGCAGAAGAGTGAACGCAGTCAGTCCTGCAGCAGCACGCTGAGTGGGGCGTCCTCGCACAGCCTGCAGGGAGGGAGCCCGGCTGGGACCTGTGCTGGCCGTGGGGGCCGCTGGGAGGAGCTTTGAGGCGTGTTCTCAGGAGGCTGCTCTGAGGGGACACAGTGAAGTGGGACACGGGAAGGAAAGGCAGCCAAGGTCTTGCTGAACCTGGGGACCGAGTATGCCAGCCGGAAGGGTGCGGCTCCTAGGTTGCAGGAAAGGCTGGCCGGTCTGAGGGTCTCAGGATGAGGTGGGGACCGAGGCCCAGGCGGAAGTGCAGCCCACACGCGTGCAGGCAGGGTGGGGAGGTTTTGCGGGAATGTGGAGGGTTTTAGGGCTTGGTAAAGAATTTTAACATGATTCTCAGTGCCAAGAGAAGTTCCAAAGTGTTTCAAGAAGAGGCCATGTGGTAAGGTATGTCTCTAAAAAGACTCTGGTGCCTGGATGGACAGAGCAGGAAAGCAGCTCAGAGAACTCTATAGAATCCAGTCCAGGCTGATGGCGGAGACTGGGCCTGTGCCAGGAATCTTCTGGAGATGAGAGAGGGAACAAGGAGAGGAGACTCAGCAGCAGCCACTGAAGTTGTGCGCCTAAGGACACAGAGCCACCAAGATCCCCCTTGAGTTGTCGGAGTTTTCAGTCCTCCTGTCTCAGCCTCTGAGAGTGCTGGAATTACAGGAAATTGCCACCAAGCACAGCTTTGCGTCACTCTTTAAAAACATTAAGTTAGGCGGGGTAGATAGCTCTACAGTCTAAGTGCCTGCCTGGCAAGCGCAAGGACCTGAGTTCAATACCCAGTGCTGCATGTCGCGCCAGCCCCGAGCCATGCTGGTTCCTGAAACTGGGTGTGGTGCAATCCCAGCACTGGGGAGGCTGAGACAGGAGGATCGCTACAGGTCCTTAGTGAGACTCTGTACCAAATAAATAAATAATAAATAATTTTAAGTATTTAAAACGTTGTTGGGGCTGGGAAGATGGCTCAGTAGAATAAGCGCTTCCCTGGCAAGCACAAGGATCTGAGTTCAATCCCCGCAAATAAGTAAATAAATAAATAAAATTGTTAGTCATATGCTCTAAAATTTTCACCTACTATCACTTCTTTGCTGAATCCCCAGAATGTTTGAATATGTTACTGACAGATAAAATATCTTTTAGATGTCACTGTATTAAGGTGGCATTAACTGCCCATCTTTGACTGACAGGAGAACATTCTTTGATGACTTCATGGAGTTGGGAGGCTTGGGGATGCCATGGAGGAGGAGGGCAGCAGGCGGAGCTGCCTTGGTGGTCTGCAGACCCCTGGAGGGCAGGGAGGGGCTGGGTCACCGTCATGCGGACCTAGCCCAGCACTTACTGCGCACCAGGCCTGGGCAGAGACCCTGCGACCACACAAAACATCCCTGTACCTCTCCTCTAGGTTCGCTAACTTGCTGGTAGCGTCCCTGGCGTCACCTCAGCTGTCCTCTGTCCCCTCTGCGAAGCTTTGGCTGAGGACTGGGGACTTTGTGCTTCAGAGTGAGCTCTGTGCCGGAGGAACATCATATTCAGGATTGAAACAGCCTCCTGCAGCCCTCGCTCGCTGGGAGCCTCTTCATGGTTTCTCTTAGCGTCTGAGTTTCCCATGCTGCTGCCTGAGGGGTCGCTCAGGTCCTGATCAGGCCTTGCATCCAACCACCCAGGCAGCTGGGATGGCTCCCCATGAGTCAGAAGCAGTGGACGGCTCTGCTTATCTCTTAGCCATAGGGGCCACTGGGAGGCCTGGGCCATCGAGTCTACCCACGGCCTCCCAAACCTCCAGAGAGTGGGTGGCCTTGAATTAGTGACTAAACTTAATAGAATGATAGAATCACCAAATGCTCATGCATGCTTACTGTCTTCATGTCCTAGGAACAGCATTTGTGGTGAGAGACTATCCCACAGTCTGCGGTTCAGGACAGTGTGTCACAGTCAGAAGTCCGCAGTGGTCTTGCCAGGAGTGGCTCTTCCCAGAGGCCCGGGGAATCCTCCCACCCTGGGCAGCTTCCACCCACAGGCTGCTGGTGCCCACTGTCTGAGCTCATGACTCTTTGCTCTGAAAGCAGCGGGGGCCCGGCTGGGTCTCCCTCACTCGGTCCCGTCTGTGCCCCCTGCCCCCTCCTGCGCTTTGCAACTTCACCTGGCTGCTCAGGCTCAACTCCCTCGTGCACGAAAATCAGTTTAACCACATTGTCAGAATGCTCACGCCACTTGAAGTCACATAGTTACAGGTTCTAGGAATGACATAACTGAAGAAATAGAAGAATCAACTTGGAAGTTTAAAATGCGTGAGTGACTTACTGTCTTAGAAGAAAGCCTGGATAACCATAGCTGACATAAAAGTCACATAAAACAGTCCACGGGCGTACAGGCTCGTGGACAGAAAAGCGTGGCTGCCTGTGCTCTGGCTTAGAGCTGCTTTGCATGTTCTCCTATAATGAAGGAGTTAAACAAGCCTGCGTAAATCACCACCTGCAGTGGGAGCTGGGACTGTACCGGGAAAGCCAGCCATTTATGCTGCCATCGCTCGCGCAGGTGTTAGATCTATTGACTTGTTAAGCTGAAATTGGGTTTCGTTAGCAGCTGCTTAGTATCCAGGGACCGTTGGCTTTCCACAAGCTCTTTGTGGAGGTTAGCTGGGGGTGCTGAGAGCAGCCTGCGCCGCTCGGCACTGCTGGGCCTTTCCTGTGTCTTATTTTAAACTCGTTCCCTCAGCTCAGGGAAGGACTGTGCTTGTGGGAGAAAAGCTGTGTGTGTTACACAGCGCGAGCACGTGCTTCAGCTAATGCCGAGGGATGCGGAGGAGCCCTGAGGCAGTGCGACAGGTACTGAAAATGGTCTTTGAAAACCCTAAGTAATGCTTATGCGGGTTTAAATACTCTAGAAAATGCTTTACCTCCAAAAAGAGGACCAAACTTAGTAGTCTCTCCCTAAAACTTTTCCCCTTTGCAAAGAGATAAGAATAAACACCACTATTAGCGCACCTGCCCATTTTTAATGTACAGGTGTTCATGTTAATTTGTGATAGACATTTACCTTGGTTACATTAATTGTCAGCTTGGTTGGTTTGGTTGCCTAAGGGATTAGTAAAGCACACTTCTGGGTGTGTCCTGTGAGCCACGGGGGTGACCTGGGGGCTGTGCCTGGCCCCTGGCCCCCGCCTCTCTAGCGCTGCGGCCTGGCTCTGCCTCCTGACCACCTTGGGCTAAGCAGCCCTGCTGCCACAGTGTTTGTTTTAGGGCAGCCGACCTCAGGCCGAATCTCCTGAGGCCCCGAGCCAATGACCCTCTCCTCCCTCACCGTGGGCGCTGGGTCCCGGGGGTGAGGAGTGGGCAGCAAGGGTTGTGGAGAGTAATGGGTTCCTGGGAGCTGCGAGTGCAAGGGCAGCCTGCAGCATTTCTTGTGGGTCTTTCCTGCAAGGCTTTCAAGGGAGTTCTCCAGGCTGCGGGTCCTGCGGAGTAGTAGTGTTTGAATGTTAGAAAGGGAATGCAGTAGAGTAAGGCACACTTAGGACAGCAGACTTAGACCAGAACAAAGCTGCAAATCAGTCAGAGGCCTGTGGCCACAGGCTCCTGCCGCCTGTCACGAGGCTAGTTTTCTAAATTCAGCTAACACCTTTGCTTGTTTGCTCCAGGTGTTATCCATCAGCAGTATGATGGGTCAAACTGGCTGTGTTTCTCTTGGTTAAAAGAATATGCTTTGATTCCGTCCTGCTTCAGGAACATCACGCTTGAGGGAAGACTGGCCCAGGCAAGGAGAACTCAGCCTGCTCTTCTCAGATCCCTCCCTTCCAGAATGTTCTGGGACAGTTCCGCCTGACAGCGTGACGTAATTCTTGCATCCATGTAACCACTCAGGGAATAACCTGCTATGGACTTCATACTTCCTGCTTGCAAACGATATTTAAACTCAACTCAAACCTGACTGGGCTGGTGATTTGGAACTGATTCCCATCAGCTGTTAGTGCTCAAGTTGCCTTCCAAAATCTGCTCAGTGCAGTTTTTCTTTTGAGCAAGTGTGAATGAATAGTCATTGCAAAGTGTTGTATTTTAATGTAGGACTTGAATCCTATTACATATAGGAATATTAAAATGAAAATTTTTTAGCATATTTAATGTGTAAACACTGTCCAAATAGATACCATAATAGGGATTTTGTGAGGCAGGTGAAGGAAACGGTTAAATGTATCTAAATTTAAATATGTTATGCAGGAAGAAGGCATTTTGTGTGCAGTTGCCTTGTTTGTTTTTGGTCTTTTTTGATTTTACTGTATTTTTTTTTGGTTGAACTGTTTTTTAGGAGAGGTTTATTTTTTGTTTTTGGTGCCAAGGTCCAAACCCAGGGCTTCCAGCTTGCCAGGCAAGCATTCTACTGCTGAGCCAAATCCTAAGCTCCAGGAAGGCATTTTGAATGGCTGGGTCTAGAACTGGAGCGGTGCTTGGCCCACAAGGCCTTCATTTGCCTCTGGTTTATTGCTCCCAGGCAGGTGCCGGCAACATGCACAGACCAGGTGCTCAACACAGTACCCCAAAGTGCATCTCTCAGGAGGGCCTTTAGTTAGGAAGGGCTGAGGGGTGGGGAGCAGGAGCTCCTTCTTGAACCTGCCAGGCTCCTCACAGCTGCCCATGTCCATATCTGCTTGGCCTTGCTGTAGCCCGAAGCCAGGAACTTGGGGTGCTCACTGCTCCTTGCTGTTTAACTGCTTCTGTGCATTTGTCCAAGTCCTCTGGGTCTCAGTGATTGGCCCTCCTCCTACGCAAGAGGTGCTTGCTGCTCCTCGCTGTGGCGGCTGAAGGCCAGGGGCCTGTAGGATGCCTCGCCTTGGCTTGTGCATGTCCCCTTCTCCCGTGTCTTCGGGTGCCCTTCGCTCTGGGCGTCTCTACATCCTAACTTGTCTTCCTCTAGAGACACTGTGCTGCTGGGCTAGGGGCTCACGGTATTTTACTTCTCCAGGAAATCACAGCCTGCGGTCCTGGGTGCGAGGGCTTCATCACAGGAGCTGTGGCACGACGTGGTGTAGCCTGCTAACGTTCATTTCTACAGTGTCCCACACGTCTTAGTCTGCAAATGCTAGAGAAGCTCCGTGAGCCTTAAACACACTGAGATCCATTTAACACCTCGTTTAGGGGAAAGCAGCTCTGCCGCTGCGCATCAGCTTCTGCAGCCAGCTTTCCACCAACCCAGACTCCGGCCAGCCCACAGTATCCCTGGCTCACTGTGGAATTTCCCAGGGAGCATTGCGGCTATGGTCTGACGACCTTGAGCAATGACCTTAGAACCTCTGGGGCTGGAGTGTGGACCTCCTGATTGTGTAGATGCCCAGGCAGCTCTCATGCACAGCAGGGCTGCTGAAACCCCACACTTTGCAGACTCAACAGTCAGGTGTCCTCTTTCACAAGCCCGTGGCTTCTGCTGGCCCTCAGGAGCACCCTACTTGGCCACCGTAGGCTTGCGCAGGAGGAGGGTGAATCACTGAGACCCAGAGGACTTGAACAAATGCACAGAAGTAGTTAAACAGCAAAATTCTGTCCTTAACACAGAGCAAGGGGTAATCTAAGCAGTTGGCAAAGACATGTTTGCGTGCAAGGCTGCAAGGTCCATTTCCTTGGGGGATTAATCAGCTAGAAGATTACTATCCATGGCAAGAGGACGCAAATATTTATACTGTGATTACTACTGCAGAGCAGCATGCACCCTTCTTGGAGACTTCAGAACACCCACGTACCTTGAATCACCTAGCGGGTCCTCACGCTTTCTGAAATGTGACTGTTTCCCGTTAGTGGCTGTGTGCTGTTTACCCTTGTTGCCATGGCACTCGGCAAAGTTCTGCACACGGGACACGGCCAGCGAATGTAGAATGGATGAGGGCACACTCTCCGGCAGGCAGCAATGGGACTCTGATGATCAGGGCTGGGGGGCCAAGACGGCCCTCCAGAGGCCAGAAGCCACCAAGTGTCATGCAGAGCAGGTGGTGAGGACCAGGTCCAGGGCATGTGTCTGTGGCTGGTGTGGGCAGTGTCTTGGCGACTGGTCACAGCTGGGGCCAGCAGAGTCTGGTCCCCATCTGGCTGCCCTCTAAGGGGGCATCTCTCTGCTAAGGACATGGCTTGCCATGCAGGGTTGGTGGCAGTCTGTGGGTGGCATACTCAGGAGGTGACGCAATGCCCCACAAGAGTAGACCTTGGAGAATTCAGTTTAGATTTTGGTTTAAAGGTGCTGACTTCACAAAGTCTGTCCCCAGATCTGAAGTCTCTGCCGCTTGGAACAGCTTCAGTCCCCAGTGCTTTGGGTCAGTGCTGTGCTTCCTAGTATGCATAGTGTCTTCCTAGAGTGGGGTCCAGCCGTGGGGGTGAGGGAGGGCATTCCACACTTGGCTGTGTGCAGCCTCCTGTCACTTCTCTGCCCGCCTCCCTTCTGGAGGATGGTGTGGCCTGGCGTGGGCTTCCCTCCCCAGAGCACTCAGTGTTCCTGCAGCAGGGCTGGGTGAGCAGCAACTGTGCACTCAGTCATGCTTCTTTGTGGAGATTCAGGAGGGCTTCCTTTGGCAGGACAGCTTCTCTGGGGGCCTCCTGGCTGGTGTCTCGCCCCCCCTTTGACGCTGACTGCAGGCCCTGGCTCCCGGCTTCCATAGGTCACCATCAGTCTCACTGCCGTGCTCTACTCCAGACGTGTCCGCTTGGGTTGGGGTGCATGCAGACCGTTCCTGTAGCACCTTTGACGATGGGCTCTTCAGCTCCGACTTTGGAGCGCAATGTGCTGGATCCCAGGGTGACTGTGCTACAGCCAGGGCTTGCTAGGAATTGTGTCCTGTGTTGTGTTGCCTTGTTTTTAGGGTGCTGGAGGTGGAACCCAGGCCTGTGGCATAAGTGGGAGCTCCACGGTGAGCCGCACCCCAGCACAGGTCTTCACAGCTCTGCAGAGTAGGGGCCACCTATGGGCACAAGGGACACTCTGAGTGATGGCAGGGTCCTGGCCCTCGGGGGCCACTCCAGGTGCCAGACTCACTGACCGGGAGGCGGAAGGTCTGTGCATGTCCCTGTGTCTAACCCGTGTTGTGCCCTGGACTAGCGGTGGGGAGGCAGTGCAGGCAAGTGCAGCCTGGGGAAGTCAGGGCGGGACTGTCTCTTACTGGTGAGCCTTTTGACAGACTTGGAGGTGACGATTCTGTCAAGGACACATTTTAAGTTTCTGTGTGTATCTTCATCTTCTAAATAATAGAGGTCCCAGTGTAAAAATGACAAATGCAATTAAAAGAAAGATATGGGGTAGCGGGAGCGGGGAGTTCACTTTGAGGCTGTGCATGACAGTCACTAAAGATGTAAACGGATGCACGTGAGCATTTGTGTATCCAGGAAGAACGGTGGGAAGGAGAGGGGGAGGGAGGGAAGAAGGATGGAAAGGAGGGAGGGGGAGGGGAGGAGGGCCAGGAGAAGCGGGGCTGGGAGGGGGGAGGGAGGGAGGTGGGAGGAGCCAGCGCTGCTGCTTCCCTTCCCTCCCACGTGTGAGTGCCTTTCATCGCCCTCTGGGTGCTTTTTGCTAAGCATTTCTCTGCGTGTTGGGAACATAGAAGACACTGCCATGGTGCCAGATCCCTGACATGGACATGTGCGCCTGACCGGGAGGGACATGCAGCAAAGGCAGTCCTGAGCCATAAGCACAGAGGTTTGAGGAGCAGCGTGCTGTGCTGAGGAGGACCCAAGAGCTGGGGCTGCCCCAGCCTCCTGCTGCTTCTGCAGCAGTGCAGACGGGAGGGCGAGTCTTGGGGAAAATGAGTCCTCCCCTGGCCACATTCATAAAGACATGAAAATACCACTGGTGTTGGGGACAGATGAATAGAAAAAGGCCCACTAGCAGAGAGGCGGAGGCCAGAACGTCCCGAGCTGGGGCCCTCCCATCACAGTGAGTCACTATGACAAGCAGCAGTCTGCTGGATGCCAGTGGTATTGGGAGCTCGAATGGGTGGTCACAGGGCACTCACAGCAGCGTGGCGGGGTCCTCTGTGGGAAGGGCAAGGGAGCGCCCTGACCCGGCGGGCAGCACAGGGGTCTCAGGTATGCAAAGGCTGGCATCACTGGCAGCCCCACCCCGTGTGCAGAGTCCAGGTGTGTCCCTCGGATGTCATTCCAGCAGCAGCAAGCTCTCTGGGCGACCACTCACAGGGGACTCGTGCGGGTGGCACTCAGCTGGGGTTACAGAGTCCCAAGTTCTAAGAGGTCATGTCGTGAGCTGGCAGGACAGGAGGGCTCAGCAGCAGGGCAACACTCTGTAGGTCCTGTGACACAGACGTGGCCAGGCTCAGTGCCTCCCAGCAGTGCCTCCCAGCAAGGAGACTGCCCCCCACCGTCCGGATATGACCTCTGTGTGTGCACCCACGGGGGCCGGCAGGTGCATTCCATGTCCTGTCTCTCTTCCATCTGGGACCCAAATCCCTGTGGCAGCTGGGCTGAAAGGAAGCAGGTGGACATTAGCCCAGGCAGCCCTCAGTGAGCTTCTGGCCAGCCTGGCTCTGGACACTGCTGTGTGGTTCCCAGAGGAGGCACGTGGGAGACTGGTCTGGTCTGGCACCTTGAGAGTTCTCTGAACCAGAGCCACAGGTGTGGGGTGGGGCATTGAGTTTGGATCTGGTCAGTACTCACATTCCATCCTCTCTTGAGTCTGTGAAAGCGGGGCGGGGCTGTTGCCATACCAGATGTCACTGTTAACAAGTCCTCTGTGTGCCCTGCCTGGCTGCCCCTCCTTGAGTGACGCCTGGGGTGGACAGGGAGTTTGGCCAGAAAAGCAGAGGACAGGCTTTCTGCAGCCAAGAGGCCTTGTCCTTCTTAGGCCTCCCAAAGAGGCACAAAGCCACCTTGTTCAGGGTGCTGCTGCCCCCTGCAAGGGCACCCACATGGCGTCATATGGCCTCAAGACCCCCGCTGGCTCTACCTCCTAAAGGTGCCACTTGGGGACCCAGTCTTCGACACAAGCCTTTGGGGACATTGGCCTCAAGCTGAGTAGGCGCTAAGGGTGGGGTGGGCAAGGAGACAGAGCAGTTCTGAACTAAGAATCTGGAGTAAAATCCCTGGCTTCTGATGCCCAGAAAAGGTACAGATGTCCCCTGGCAGGACTCCAGCCTCCCAGGTGGATGGAGGATTGGCCTTGTCCTGCTCCTTACTGTCTGAGGACCAGTGACAGGAAAAGTGGCTCATGCGCTGTGCTTTGGGGTGACCGATTTGGCTTAGGGATCCCTCCTGCCATTGCCTGTCCTGTATGGTGTCACCACCAGAAGTGCCAAGGACACTAAAGCCAGGTGACCCAGAGTAAAATCCTCCAGCAGCCGACAGAGAATCTCTGGGGCTAGAGCTGTATGCTGGAGGTGTCCCCACCTCCGCTTGCCAGTGGGGTGCTTTGGGACAGCGAGTGTCCAGAACGAGGTGGCTCGGTCTCCTGCCATTGCTCCCCTTCATGACGCACACTTGCCCCAAGTTCCAGCAGTGTAGACCCCTGACAGCTGTGTTCCTGCCCCATGGCCTTCCCCATAGGATGCCACGCCCATTCCTGGGCCCAGACCATGGCTGTGTGTGGATGGATGCAGGGCTGGCTGGCCACAGGGGCCCTGCCCTGACCTCAGTTCTGGAGGACTCTGATGGCTGCTCCGGCTCTCTGGCTTCCCAAACCTCCTACTGAGTGGGCACTGTCACCAGCTGCCCGCGTCCTTCCTGTCCTGTCCCCACACCCTGCTCTCTGCACCGGTCCTTCTGAGCACCCTGCAGCAAGGTCCTGCAGCTGCCTGCTGAGAGTGTCCTGGTGAGCCAGCCTGGGGCCCACAGATGGTGGGAAAGGGGCGCCTGGCCAGGGAGGGAGCCCTGCACGGCAGGGCTCTGAAGAGGGAAGCTGTGAAGCTGAAGACCTAGGGGCAGCTCCCAGGGCCACCACCATCCCTTGTGGGGAGGGCCAGCAGCTCCGTGGCACTGCCCCTTGTTCCTACTGCCCCTCACCCCCCAGTCAGTGTCACTGTGGACACACTCGGGAGGAGTGTGCCGCACCTGGCAGGTGGAATGGAAGGCCACAAAGCCAGGTGGGCGCGACGGGCTCCCTGCGTGGGGCAGAGGGAAGCCCGCTTGGTGTTGGCTCCCAGCTGCTTCTGTGATTCGTGCTTTGTAGCCCCGGAAGGGTTTTGAGGTCAGTGACCAGGCCGCTCCTGGGGGCTGTGAGGAGGAGCGGCCGCTCGGGCGCCCCGCACACATACTTCCTGCCAGGCAGTGTCTAAAGGTTGAAAAGAAAGCTCTCAGCTTTGCATCGACCACTTAACTGCTATAACTTTTTAAAAAATTGTAAAATACTTCAAAACATTGTTTTAAATTTTTATTAGTTCATTTGCGATGCATAACGATCCTGGAGGGGCTGCTACCTGCACGGAGTCCATCCGCGTCCTTTTCACAGGCCGCTCTCCTCCTCTGCTCCTCCTCTGCTTCCATTTCTCTGTCCTCTTTCCATTTGTCTGTCCGTCTGTCCATCTGTCCATCTCTCTACCTACCTACCTATCAAGGACAAGTTAAAGACATCACGTACAGCGATCCACGCACACGCACGCGTATGGCACCAGCTCCTTTCCGTTGCTAGCCTGGAGCCCAGCGGTGTGGGACATCCTTTCACTGGAGCACTTGTTCTCCAAGATACACTTCTCCCCTAAGCAGAGGAGTGTTCTCTGCACGCGTGGATTGCACGGCTCTTCTGTTGCACCGGGCTAGTCGCTCTGCGGACATCCTGATAGGTCACCAAGGGCAGGAGCAGAGAGGACCTGGCGCAGTGCTGGCCTGGTGCCTGCTTTGGTGGCTGGCCTGGGACGCACCCAGAGCAGTGTGCTGCTTGGTTTTCACCAAAAGGAGTGACCACAGCCTCGGAGCTTCCCTCTAGGAATTTGGGCATTTGGGAGTGAGTTGCTTCTGAAGTGGAAAATGTCAAAGTAAGCCACAAAACCAGCACCGTCAGCATGACAGTGGCCTTCCATGTCTGAAATCAGTTTTCTGTCCGTGCTAAAGCGATTGGACCTTCCGAGTTAATTGCAGAAGGATAATAAATGAGGGGTGAAGTTCCTGCCTATTTTACATCCCAGCCTTTGAATGGAAGGTAGGAAGTAATGTTAGCTGTCTTTCTTATTAGATCTTCTTATACAGGAACATACTACAAATTAAAGCCTGTATGAATAAGAACAAAAATTGATTGAGACAAACTCTACTTTCCCTCTTTCTTATTTACTCCTTTTGCTCATACTGAACTTCTTCTACTTTGGCCTTGTAATTATTGGCATATGTACTGTTTGACACTGAGTCACTGTAGCCCTAAGTGACTTATGTGTGTTTCTGCTGGAAATAGTCTTGAAGTCATCGTGAGTATTTTTTACTCTTTCGAACATAAACCCCATTTCCTTAGGTTTCTAATTATTAGTATTTATTAGGTGGTGTACCTAATAAATGGGGATAATTCAGTATTTATTAGGCGGCATGCCTTGGGATGACTCAGGTTTAAAGAGCATTCGTTTTCCTCCTGGCAAGACGAGGTCCCACTTAGAACACACTGGCAGCGCGATGCTCTCAATTATTTTTGTGTACACAGAATAGTTCCCAGAGAAGAGACATGGAGACCACTTCTGGAATGCCGAGAATTGACGATAGTGCGGCTCCGCTGGCTGTGTGTGTGAGGATGGCTTTCGGCTCTGCCCCCGCGGCTCAGGTTCTCATGTGGAGCCGCTCCCCTTAGGCCCAAGAGCATCCCGAGCGGCCCTAGAGCAGGTCTTTGTTTTCCTTCGCCTGACAATGCCTGCTTTCTGCCTTCATTCCTGAGGGGTGTTTTCACCTGACTGGCCATCTGGGTTCACAGTGCTTCCCTTTCGTAACTGTCGTGTTTGTTATCCTACGCAGAGTTGGAAGACAAAACCAAAACTTCCCAAACACTTCTGTTTGTAAACCAAATTGTTTGCAAACAAAAATGTGCATGAACCAAGGTAAGTCCTAAGGGGGAGGATGATCTGATTTCCAGAGTTATAGTGTAATAATATTCAAAATGTCCAGCACAAAATTATTAGTTATGCCCCAAAACCCCAAACAAATAACCAAGTGCAGGTGAGGAGAAGTGAAAAGCAACTGACCCTTAACAAGCACAGGCTTTGGGTACACTGTACAAAGACTTCAGACTACTTCAAATATTCTTTAAAAAGGAAAGCATGGAAAATAACCTTAAAAAGGTAAGAACAGGTCTCAGCAAACAGAAAATATGAAGAAAAAAAAAGAAATGGTAAAAGCTAACTAAGCAGTTTTGTAATTGAAAAATGTAATAACTGAAATGAAAGACCCACTCCTGACCCTCAGGGACATATTTACGAGTGTGATACAGCGTCAGTGCGTGTGCACCTCAGACGCACGAAGACCAGAAAGGAAAGTACTCACGAAACACACTCACAGCCTAGAGCTCTGGGATGAGCTGGAAGGTTTCCAAGTGTGAAGACCAAGCGGGGCTTCTCAGCCGCACAGCCTCCATGAAGGCAGAGCAGAGGCATTCCTGGCCCGCTGTAACAAAGCTGCCCAAAGAGCAGGGCAGAAACTTGAGGTCACGAAGGAGCCGGGACTCACCGCAGCCAGAAGATCCACAGTTAGACTTAAGACCTTGTGGAGGAGAGAAAGAGGGCCATTTTCATGCACTGCTGAAAAAATACCCAACCAAGTAAAAAGCCCTGCTTTAAAAGGATCATCTACCAGCAAAACTGTCATTAAAAATCAAAGGGTAATTTAAAGAACTCCTAGAGGAAGAAGGGCTGAAAGAATTCATCAGAGGATGCCTGCCTAGGCTAAACAGCACATAGAATCCTTCAAGTTCAAATCAAAGAGCACTCAGCAGGACCTGGAACACAGGCAGGACATAAGGACTCCAGGACTGGTGCACACGAAAGCTAACATCTTTGATTCAAGATTTGTCATTTTATTTCCTTGAAATAGAACACAATAAATATCATCCCATGCTAGTGGGTGCACAATGTACAAGATGGAAGTTGTTACAAGAATAACACAACGGGAATGGAGCTGTGGGAAGAGGTTTATGTGACATTGATGCGAAAGTGGTGTCAGTGCAAAGTGACTCTTAGAGATTTAGGCATTAATGATAATTCTCATGGTAGCTCCTAAGAAAATACCTAAAAGTGACCACAAAAGGAAATTAAACTGGAATAAAAACAGTGCACTGTGAAAGGCCGTTAAAATTAAAAAGGAAGTAGTAGAAGGAAAAGTGACAGGAAAAAGCAAAGTGGCTGAAGTGTGTACTCAGCAAGAATTGTTTCAATGTAAATTGATTCAACCCTCCACCGAGAGGGCCCAGATCGCGCCTATAATAGCACGTGATCTATCCGTATGTCATCTGAAGGTGACTCCCTTAAAATCCAAGGGCTGAATGGTTCAAAGTGAAAAAAAATTGTTTTAATGGAAAAAAGATAGTCTCTATAACAGTTGCCAAAAATGTACTCAGAGTGACATTATTATAAGATAGTGTATAGTGTAAGTAAAAATATTTAGGGCGGGGGCTATAGCTCAGTGGCATAAACGCCTGCCTGGCAAGTTCAAGATCCTGAGTTTGATCCCTAGCACAAAAGTAAGTGTTTATAAGACACAAATAAGGTAAAGATATTACTCCTAAAGGGTCATTCCTTCAGAGAAAGAAACAATAATTATGAATATACACTCAAAACTCGTCAGTGTTCCCACTGAGATCCTTGAGGAAAGTAGCAGAGATGCTACTGTGGCAAGATTTCAGTTGCCCGCTTCAGTAATGGTAGGAGCATCTAGACAGAATGCTGTGGAAAGAAGGCTTGACTAACTCAAGCCAAGTAAGCACAGCAGACAAGCAAAGGTCTTCCCACCCTCAGGGAATACATATTCTTCTCAGGTTCATATAGAAAGTGCCTCCGAGTGGAACATCCGTTAGGCCGTGAAACAATTCTCAAGAAATTTTAAAAGGCTGAAGCCACACAAGGTACTCCCCTAACCACAGAGATGATGCTGTTACTTTTCTGTTGCTGAGAAAGAATACCCAGTGCCCAAAGTTAAGGGAGGAAAGGTTTATCTCGGCTCACAGTCTGTAGAGCTTTCAATCCGTAATTGGCTGGCTCTGAGGCAGGGCGGCATTGCAAAAGAGAAATAGTTCATGCAGGCAGCAAGCTGCAAGGGACAAGCAGAGACCCTCTTTCTGTCCCTATGTCCTGTCCAGAGTGCCTGCCCTCAAGGCCAGCAGCTCTCACGCCCAAGGTGTGGCGGCCTGAATCCCAGCATCACACAAGTCGGTTCCAGCACCACATCCCGGATCCCAGCGTCACACCTCCCAGCTCTCACCTGCACGAAGCCCCACTGTGACACACGAGGCCGGGACGCCTAGATGCAGCCACAGCAAGAGGGATGAAGCTGCAAACTAATAACAGAAGGAAAAGTGGGAAATTCTCAAGTACCTGGAAATTAAACAAAATGCTCTTGAATAACAAATGGGTCAGAGAGATAATCACCCGGAATCTGAGACTTACGGAAGTGGAAGCGCAGTCCATCTGCCAAAACTGAGTGGATGCAGCGAGGGCAGTGTCCAGAGGAAAGGTGCCCCCCCCACACGCAGACTGATCGCAAGCCAGTCCCCTAGCATTACACCCTGCAGAACTAGAGAAAGAAGCACAGCCAAACACTGAGCCCGCTGAAGACAGGAAGTCATAAAAGACATGAGATACATGAAATAAGAGGATAGTAAAATAATCAACAAAATTGAAAGTTGGTCTTTTAAAAAGATCAAATTGACAAACCTTTATGTATTTGGTACAAGGTCTCACTAAGCAGCTCAGATTCGTAGTGATCCTCCTGCTTTCAGCCTCCTCAGTGCTGGGACTGCAGGCATGCGCCACCACGCCAGGTCTCGGTGGCCGGCTCAGTGCACCTGGGGTGTGGGGCTGGAGTGGCATGTGGTGCCTGGGACCAAACCTGATTCTTGTACTTGCCTAAACAGCGCTTAGCCTGCTGAGCTATCTTGCCAACCCTGACGAACTCTTATTCAGGCTAACAAATCAAAGAAGGTGGTTGATTTAAATGCTAAATTCAGAAATAAAAGCCATGCAAAACAATCTATAAGTGCAATACCATAACTATTCAAATTCACATGGAGTTTTTTGCATAAATTTTAAAGCTAATTCTCAAGTTTATGGAAACCCAGGGGGTTCCCAAAGAGCAAAAATAGTACTGAAAGAGAACATGGTTGTAGAATACACCCTTCTGTCTTTAAACACTTAATACAAAGCTTTATCTATTGGCCAACTTTTCCTTTGCTTGGATAAATACTGGGCTCCCACAAATTATAGGAGGAGAGGTTTGACTTTTAGCTCACAGATTCCAGGTGTTCAGTCCAAGACAGGAGCATCATGGCAGAAGGACACGGTGGGGCAAAGCTGCTTAGTTCGTGGTGGCTGGGAACAGAAACAGCGCAGGGAGGAAGTGCAGGGGCCAGACCCAGACCCTGAGGTTCTGCTTCCATAACCCACCCAGATATCCTCAGAAGCGTGCTTTACTGGGCTGGTCTATAGCTCAGTGTTCTGAGCACCCACCTGGCAAGCATAAGGACCTGGGTTTGTTCCCTGGTACCACATGCCATGCCAGCCCTGCACTGAGCCTGCCACCAAAACCAGGCATGATGGTGCACGCCTGTAATCCCAGCACTGGGGAGGCTAAGACAGGAGGATTGCTGAGTCCATACTGCGTAGCAAGACTCTGTACCGAAGTAATTAATTAATTAAAAGATTTAATTTTTTTTCAGAAAAGAAGTGTGCTTTACTAATCAATGGACAGCTCCAAGCTCATCAATGTGACAATCCAGCTTAACACTGTGGTAATCAAGACAATATCACATTACCATGAAGACAGACATGTAGAACAATAAAATAGACTTTTCTTCAGAGAAAATATACGTATAGCCAACAAGCACATGAAAAAATGTCCAGCGTCATTAGTTATTAGGAAAATGCAAATCAGAATTACATACTTGACATTCAGTAGGGTGGAAATACTACTGAAAATAAAAACTTAAAAAACAATTAACAAATTTTGAGAGCAACATGGAGAAACTGGAACTCTATACATGGCTGGTAAGTGTGTAAAATAATACCTACTAATGTAGACAGTCTGACAGCTCCTGCTGAAGCTAAATACAGGATTGCTACATCATAGAGCAATTCCCAGGTAGCTATGTAAAATAATTACAGAAAGGCGCTCAGACATAAGCTCATGCGTATCCACAGCAGCACCACTGACGGGAGTCAAAAGGACCGAAGGTCCCCCACAAGGCCATGTATGAACGGATCTCTATGCATGCAGGGGGATGACATTCAGGCAGAATGAAGGGCTGATGAGTGCTACTGTGTGGGGAACCCTGCAAATGTTATGATAAGCAAAGGAGTCGAATTGCAAAGGCCACACACTGTGTAATTACATTTGTGTGAGCCAGCCATAGAATTAGGGGGCTCCCATGTGACTACCGGGGGAGAGGGCGGAAATGGGGAGCCCCTCCCTACTAGGTGCTTTTGGGGGATGGCAGTGCTTTGGAAGTCAGTGGAGGCAAGAGTTGCACAGCATTGTGAATATACCACATGGCACCGATCTGTTATGTGAATTTTACATCTATCTATCTATCTATCTATCTATCTATCTATCTATCTATCTATATCTATATCTATCTATCTCTACTATCTATCTATCTATCTATCTATCTATCTATCCATCCATCCATTCATCTATCTACCTACCTACTACATACTTGACAAGTAAAATCTCCTTGTTGATAGCAATAACCACATATTATTTAACTGACTCTGAAAAAGTGCCTTGTATCAATACTGTCCACGTCAGTGAAATGAATTACATCTACAATGCCACTGGAGACAGAGCCACACTATTTCCCTTTGACTGTTGCATCCATTTATGTTACATGTTTGATTGTTTTCTGATTAATAAAATTCAGCCTCATTCAGTTGAGTTTTCCTGTAAGCAACTGATAACATGCACACGTGTTTCATAAGAAAATACACAAAGTGCATTTTAGGACAAAAACCCACAAAGAAAGTTTAGGTTTTTTTCATGTTCATGGTATTTTGGACCTTCTGGCTTCATTTGTGACTGCAGGTCCAGGGTTCCCTTGAGGAGATCTGGGGGTTCCTCTGGCCTGGGTCTAGGTCAGCTGTGGAACACACTCAAGTAACCATCCTGAGCTCAGGACCATCAGCCAGTGGACAGCCCTGAGTGTGGTCCTGGGGCCATTCAGGGCAGCTGTACAGCTCACCAACAGGAGGATGGGGTACTGGGTGTTCCCATGATGCACTGTGCCTGGTGGGGAAAGCTGGCACAGAGTGAAAGGGGCCTTCCTTACGCTGCTGAGAACTAACTTCTCCAGGCTGGTTTGTTGAAATGTGCATCTGAGAGATATTTAGTGCTTGCTTGGTATTGTAAGTGAACTTCCCCAAGTCTTCTCCTGATACCAGAAGGTTAAGAAGCAAGTCATTTAGACTACATAAAGCAGATTTAAAAACCAATATGGTAAGATCTTAGGTTGGAATATAAGCTAAGTTCTGGTTGGATCTTAAGATCTGTGTGTATGTGTGTACTTCAAGGCTCTAAAACTATCTCATATAAATATGTTACAGCATAGTAAATATTGTTATATAAAATAAAACAATTTGTAGACAAATGCATCCATCATATATAATTGCCATATGTGTTGTCAGGTGCGCACATTTTATTTGTGTGTTCAGTTTCGGTGTTTCCCACCCTGAGGGTGCGCTAGTCATCCTGCACAGTCACAAGGGCCAGTCGGGACGGAGGAACAGAACCCAGTCACCTGGCCCCGATCTCTCCGCTGCTCCCGCGCATAGCTGCAGGAGGCTGAAGCGACCTGCTCTCTGGCTCACAGAGCAGCTGTATGCCGGGGCTAGTCGCCGGCTGCCTGGCTTCACGTACTGGTGCGCACTGCTTCCCCCGTGGTTCTCCTTCCTGTTTGCTGCCTCCATGTATGGATACTCACGGTGTCTCGTATGCAGTTTAAATGTACGTAATGACATCTGTAAGCTGCACACTGTGTTATTTTACCCACGCCCGTGTTCTCCTCAGGTGCTTCTGTGCTTGGTCTCATTTACTTGTTGCTGTTTTGTAGTAATTGTTGAAGCTCTGATCCATCTGCTGTTCTATTTTAAGGCAGCCAATAGGTGCAAAGGCTTGGAGCTGCTCGGTTGCCACACCTTTGCGCATCCGTCCCTTTCCTAGAGGAGCTACCTCCTTTCCTGCTTCTGCACGCAGTGAGAGGGTGGCACTACTCAAGTGCCCGTGGGCCTGTCGCGGAAGGCTCCCTGGAGTTTAGTGCTCCACCTGGGCTCCGCTGAGGAGTTCGGAATCCCGCTGCCTATTTGCATGTCTTATCTAGAACAATGTCTGTTCAGGACCTTGACCGTTTCTAAATGTGGTGCTTTTGTCTCAGCACCACTTAGCTGTGCGAGGCCCTCTCACACTCCATCTGTTGTTCCACTGTCAGGCGCACAGCTTGCAAATACTTTCTCCTGTCCCATCGTCGCCTTCTTGGTGTGGTGCCTGCTTGCTCTTGCCCACTCGGCTTGTTTCCGTCTCTGTTGGTGGCACAGAGCCAGCCTCAGGGAGCCTCCCTGCTGTGTTCTCTCCAGCGTGTCCTGCAGGTTTGGGTCCTTCACCCACCTAGAGCTGATGATAAGCAGCCAGCCCCATTCTCTTGTGCCTGAACTCCAAGCTCCCCAGCGCCATTTGTTGAAGAAGCTCTTTTCCTCCCTGCATACTCGTGGCACCCTCCTGCGAAGCAAGCTCACCGCCACTGTGTGGGGGCTTATTTCTAGCTGCAGTCAGCTCTGCCACTGTGTGCTGTGTGCATGGGTTTTTGCTGTGAAAATTTTCTTTTAATGAAAATGTTGTCACATAATTTGAAAAGAGGAAAAAGTGTTATGCTTCCAGTTTTGTTCTTGTTCAGGTTGTGTTAGTTATTTGGAATCTTATTGGTTCCATATGAAGTTTATAATAGTTATTTTTTCTATTTCTATGAAAAATGCCATTAGAATGTTGATAGAGTTTGTATTGGATCTGTAGATCATTTTGAGTAGCATGAACATTTAAATATTATTAATTCAGCGGGAACTGGTGGCTCACTCCTGTAATCCTAGCAATCTGGGAGGCTGAGGCAAGGAGATCTCAAGTTTGAACTCAGCCTGGGTAACTGAGCAAGACCCAACTATGAAAATGAAAGATTAAAACTGCTTAAATACGGGTCAGTGCAAATACCAGTTCAACAGCCAGTGGCCCACCAGGCCTTGCGAGCTGTGAACACGGGGCTGGTTGTGTTTGTATCCACTTTCCTTTCTTTCATCAGTGTCTCATAGTTGTCAGGGTATACACAATTTACCTTGTTTATGTCTAAGTATTTTATTCTTTTAAATGTTTTGCAAAAGAGTTTTTAAAAATTTCTTTTCCAGACAGTGTACAAAACACAATAGATTTGAAATTATGATTTTATATGATGGTGAGACTTTCCTGAACTTACCAGTGTTAAGAGAATTTTGATGGAATCTAGTAAAATATTCATTAAATTTGTTGATCTTTAAGAACACCAGCTCTTCCAACTCTTAGTTCACGTATCCTTTTTGTTTTCTAGTTCTTATTTATTTCTGCCCTTCCCTTTATTTTTTCCTAAACTTTGATATTGTTGGGCTTAGATTGCTCTTATCCTGCTAGTTCTAGGTTGCTTATTTGAGATCTTTATTATTCTTAGTTTTTTGTGTAAACTCCCTTCTTATATCTGCCTTTGCTGCTGCTTGCAAGCATGTTGTGTGTTTTGCATTGCAGTCTTCGTCTGTCTGCAGTCATGCATGTTGATAGTCAGTAGCGCGGGGGACCATCCCAGACCTCAGATGTGCTCGATGGATGGACCATCGCTGAGCCTCGTTCCAGGCAGATGCTTCGGCGCTGGGTGATCTCCCCTTCCCAGGCTACAATCCAGACTTCGGAAAGCTTTATTTGTTTCTCTTAAAATTTCATCTTTGATCTGTCTCTCTCTCTTTTTTTTTCTTCAGGCAGACATTGAGTAACTTCCTATTATTTTCAGCTGCCCACATGTTCTTTTGTTAGTAATTTCCAGTTTCATACCACTAAAGTCATTCAAGGTCCTTAATATATGCAGACTTTTGATTTTTTTTTTCAAGCTTGTTTTGTAGCCTCATCTATGCTCAATCCTGGGGCATATTCACGGGAAGAGTGTATGCCCTGCTTCCACGGGCTGGAGCTCCAGGTATGTCTGTTAGCTCCACTGGTGTGTGGCTATTGCTTCTCTGTCTGTATGATCTTGTTGTTGATGAAAATAGAGTACTCGTGTCCTCCGTAGCTATCTGTTTCTACGTTCGGCTCTGTTAATATTTGCTTGCTCAGGTTTCTGATGTTGTATGTATATACGCATATGAGTAATTATATCTTCTTGATGAATTGACTGTTTATCTTCATATAGTTCCTTCTTTATCTCTTGTGAAAGCTTTTGACTCAGAATCTATTTTGTCTGATATAAGAACAGATACCCCTTTCCATTTTTGATTACCATTTGCATGAAATATCTTTACTAGTTACTTTATTTTCAGGCTATATATGTCCTTAAAATGAATTTCTCTTATAGACACATACAGGACTTTGCTCTTAGCCCACTCAGTCACCTGCATCTTTTAATGGCAGGATTTAATCCATTTACATGTAAAATAAATACTGATAGATGAGGATTTATGGTTGCCATTTTGTTCATTATTTTATGACATTTTTGTAGTTTCTTGTCTCCTTTCTTCCTCTTTCTTTCTTGGCAATTAGATGATATCTTTGTAGTGACAAGTTTGGACAGTATTGATTTTAGTCTTGTGATTACTGTGAGGCTTACAAAAATTGATCTAGTTTAAAAAATCTGTCTTAAATTGGTCGCTTTATTTTAATCACATACAAAAACTGTACTTGGACTTCGCACATTTTGTTATTAACACCACAGTTGGCATCACTATATATCAGTATCCGTGAACTGTTGGATACGAAGGATTGACATAGAGACATGCTAAATAATCTGCAGGGCATGTGGGATGAGGAAAAAGAAAGCAGGATAGCTCTTATTCCA
>NDGM010995815.1:0-11868 GCA_002564305.1 Octomys mimax | reverse complement strand
TATATATATATATATATATATATATATATATATATATGCCTGAATCTGAGCTATATTGAACTGGAGAGTATGAAAATTCCATATATATATTTAATATTCACTTAGAGATACTCAAATGAAATATAGAGACTAATGACATAGGAGTAAATTACATTGCTAAGAATTTCTTGTCAGAAAGACTGAAGGAAATACATCTAAAACACTATAGTTACTGGAAGGATATTAATTATTTATCCATGTTGTAAGTTAAATCTGCTATTTTAAAGCATTTCTGTTATGAAAATAGTATGAGACTCTTTTAGAGTATACAGCAATCTACATTATATATTAATAAAATTTAAAATTAAGTAAACTTTTTCTGAAAGTCAGTGAATAGATACATAAAAATTGTGATGTTTAGCTTTGAAACTTGGAATTGATTTTTATTGTTTTAGCTTTCAAACTCTCTAAAGCCTGCATTTAGCTGATAAAGAAAGCAAATAAGAAATGGTTCTTTATTTGTTCGCTTTAATGTATTCCACTAATTAAAAATCAATCAAAAGCATTAAAAATTTTAAAAAGTATTAAATATTGTGCAGACAGAGTATGTTTCAGAGCCAAACAGAAGCTTATAAAATTATGTCTATCTTTGCCAAATCATATTAATCATTACCTTGTGCACTTTGCATATACCATAAATATGAGGCATAAGACTAGTTGAATACAACTACAAAGAAAGGTAATGCATGCCTTTAAATATTTCAAAATGAGTGAAATATGATGTATTTCTAATACCATTAAGTTTTTTTTTAATATATTCTATTCCTCTAATCAGACCAAAGTCTATTTATGTAGATTAGTTACATCTAAAGTTTCATTTATCTAACCTGTATTTATCATTTGATCACAACGCTTGTTACATTAATAATCATTTATTGTCATGGTTCATTTTCCAATAATTAGCTGCTTTACTGCCTTATTTTTAAAATAAACATATGCGAAGTTACCAATCATATTCAGAACATTGATGCTAACCGCTCAATGAATGATTAGAACTATTTCTCTACAATAAAACTGTCTGGAATAGACCCAGGGTAAGGCCTACAAACGCCAGCAATCAGAATGTCACCAAGACCAGAACAAAAGCAGCTTCCATCACATGATTATTAACAAATTCTCTCAAACACTGTCTGAAGCTAGTTTTATATTCTATAACTGGACGAGCTTAGTGGGTACAGGTGAAAGATGTCACTTACATAGTAACAGTTTTATATCTAAGGTCGTCTCTACTTTTTTTTGTAAATTTTCCACAAATAGCAAATTTATGCTTCTGCAGTAGCAGCAAGCATGAATAAGTTTCTGTTGTCTCTGCAAAGACTTTGATGTCATTAAGGACTTCTTCATTACAGATGATTTATTTCAAGAGACTGGAGGGTAGCAGTGCATCCCTGTCAAAGTTAGTGGTGAAAGCTATGACTAGCTGTAAAACACTGTATGCCACTGAAGGAAATTTTTGACAACCTCATATTAAAGTATGTTGACAAAAGCTATTGCACCATCTTCAATAGTATAGGCAAACTGAACTTTATGCTACACTCTGACAAGTATACAATCATTGGTTGAAGGAATTTAATACAAAAAAAATCGCTTCCCTAATGGCTTTACTAAAATATAACTTTAAGATAATGCCCTCTGGGATTTATTAAACAGAGGCATCACTGAAGGGAATACATTCTAGAGCAATGACTAATATCATAATTAGTAGGTGCATTTGTAAGAATTTACCTACTATTGAGTGTGTTGCAAGACTTCTCTGCATCAGGGAGTTAAGTTGCATTTCCTACTGGGCACGAGCCCAGTTTTAATGACTTTTTGCTCCTGCTGTTTCATCATCAGGCTTATGGCATGTATTGTCACAACATTTCTAGTCATCCTTCTCCATCTTAAGCATTAGGTATTTGCACGCTATTTTTCCTTCTCTTAAGCTACATAAGCTTCAATCTGTTCGAGGCCAATTGCTCCCTAACTCCACCTTTCTAGTTTAACTGGCTCTATTTTACAAATTGTTGGAAACTTTAAAGTGGTAAAGCCATCAAACATTAAGAGATTTTGAAACAAATATTGTTTGAGTTAACTCTTAAAATAGTTCTTTGAGCTAACAAATATAAAAAAATGGTCAATATTTGTGCCTGAATGTCTACATATATTGCACCAAAAATTAACACATGTAAACACATACTTAATTTTGTCACAAAAATTCATTTTCAATAACATAAACAAAGCTAAGATTTACAGCAGTAAATGCATGTAAGCTCTGAGTTAATCTATAAAGCAAAAAAAGTTTTCCTAATTTATTATATTTGTAGATTTTTGTTATACTACATATATGGCACTAACAATAAAAAATAGGAATAGTAAAAAAATTGAAAACTGAAACCTGGTGATAGTTACTAAGGCATGATGTGCATGACTTTGAATATTATATTTTTAAAGAGTAAGATTTTGAAGATGTTTCCTTGCAAAATATGGAAATTTCATTATAATTAATTATTCATAATTGGGGGCATCATCTTAAAATTATGTCATCTTAAACTCTTATAAAATTGTTACTACACATTTTAAGAAAGTGAATCACAGCTGTCATAGTACTAAACTTTTAGAAAATATTTCTAGAAACTTGTTTTGTGAGGGTTTTCTTTGTTGTCATGTGCATGGCTTAAGCAAGGTAGTCAGTGGTACTTTTTGGGAAATGTAAACTTTATTATTAAAAAGTATGTGTAATCAGATTAGCAGAATATGAGGTCATACTAATTTATGATCATATCTGCTTTAAGTAACACAAAAATGCTGAAAATAAAATCATTGGTGGAGACTTACATGTGTAAATGTAAATTGAAGTTATAGAACTCACTGTTATGAGTCCAGATGCATTTTTAAATGATCTTATTGTTATAATTTTAAAAGCATGATCCATTATCATCTTAGTGTAAAGGCGATAGCCTTGCATATAGTTAGCATTAAAAGATTATTGAAAACTGAAATGGATGAAAGTTATTGCCTTATGAGGCATTATCAACTTGTATTTAAAAAGTAGAATTATGTAGTTTCTAGCTCCTACAAACAAATATACTGTTTTCATTTATTGTGCAATAGAGAGGTGCGCACAGGGTTATACCAGAGCTGAAAGTTTTGTACATTCACATAAGACTAAGAAAAGTAACAATATACTAAGAAAAATGACAATAATATTTTGATATTTAAACATTTTGAATACTTCCTAAGAAACTTCAAGCACCTAGCCATTGATAATGTTTTAAACTTAGTTTGTCCTGAACTATTTTTTATGCCTAAAGAGACTAAAACTTAAATGACTGAGCACTCATGTTACTCTAAGGTAAAAATTATTACATTATGTTATGAAACATCTTTAGGAGTAGGTAAAACAATTCTAGAATCTTGCACTAAGAGAGACATCTCTTTCCTTCATGCCAACCATAACCTCCGTGAACACAGAGTATATAAAATGTATGGAAACTAATACAAGGAACTAATCAAATAATGCCTTCTTGGAATAAAAAGTGCTGCAAAATTTCTGCAAATTTATGACAAAAGACATTGATGTCACAGTGTGCTATTGTTGCTCCATCAGTAATACGCTGGAGTAACAATTTTGAAAGATGATACCTTGAAAATTTGTGAGTGTTTCTTCATAGTCAAGAATGTCTATTAAAGTGGTGAGAATTAAGTCAGTGGATGATTCCATTATGAAATCTAGATTTTCTCTTTTTGTTTTGAAATACTGAATATACTGTACAATGATACTTTAGGCCTTTACATTTCAAATTCATTTTTATATATTTGGCATTAGGTATCTACCATGTGCTTAATTCCTTTTTTTGAAATTGCACATATTTCAAAAGAATTTTATCTTCTCAGCATAGAGACTCTACCTAGCGTAGAGATTCAAGTCTCGACTCTGACACGAATCTTGCAAAATTAATCTGTAAAACACTAAGAATATATTCTTTTAAAAATTATTTTAATATACCTTATTGTGATGATTTATTAAATTTTCTTCTATTGTAGCATAATATAATGAATGTAATAGTGCTACAAGGATGTAAAAAGATAGATCTGCACATTGGAAACCGTTCCATCAGTGAGGAGGCCCCAGGTTCCTACTCGCATCTCAAGGTGGCCTGCACTGAAAGCACCTGTTGAAAAGTTACGCTTAAGTATTAATAATGAATACTTGATATTCTTGATAAATCATAACTAGAAGTTTTCTTCAGAATTAATAATGTCTACTTCTCTTTAGATTTCAAATTAACACATGAAATGACTCACATGAAAATTGTTCCTATGGAAAAGTTTTTAAAATTCACATGAACATCTATCTACCTTACTTCTCAAAATCTATGTTCTATTTCTTCAAAATTAGATTTATAGCTTTAACATGAAAAAATATTCATTATAATTATACTGTTTTATAATTCATGTTATTTTGGATATTTCCCATAATCTATTATACAACTATTATATGGACCAACTTTAATTAGAGGAACATTTTACAAATTTAAAATAAAATTTCATTTCACAAATCTGTTTCTATCCCAGATTACATGATTATCTTGTATTCATTATCATCAGTGAAAATATTCTTTTTCTCAAGAAAAACCTTCAGATATTAACCATGACATGCTAGAAGCGCATGAAATGATTTGATGCTTAACTGAACATTCTGTTTCATTATAACATGAGCTTTATAAGTCTTAAAGTTGCAAATTACACATCACCACATTGTATCAGAGCACTGCAACATCATTATGAAACCCTTTTCAATCCACTGATGGAACTATATTGTGAACCATCCCAACAGCATACAAATGCTGAAAAGCAAAGATGAACTCGATGTTGAAGTTGTTAGTTCAAGTGCATTTAGTGGACTAAAAGATCTTCAGCAATACACATGGGATTAATCATGTGTTTCCTTGGTAGGCTCTAATATATGCACATACTAATGCAAGCATTTTGAACAAGATTTTGAGATACTTGGGTGCTTTAATTAAAGCATGTCACTTCAGTACAATATATCTATAGCATACCAGTCTTAAAAATTAGTAATTTATTAATTTACCATGTTCTCTGTAAGTATCATAATAAACCTGATACGTTTAGAGGGAAATTAGTGTATCATATATTTAGACATTTCTTATAAGATTGAAAAAAATAGTGGCAAAATAAAAAGCCTATTTTAATAGTTTCTATTGAAAATACTTCCAGGTCTAAACCAATATGGGAAATTGAGATTTGAAATTACAACTCATTTTTTATTTCTGTAATATAGATTCAGATTCTAAGGAAAAAGGAGGCCAGTTTCTCTTTTGTCTTCTGTGCAAGTTGTGCATGCATGTGTGTGTGTGTGTGTGTGTGTGTGTGTGTGTGTGTGTGTAATGGTGTGTCCAGTGGGCTGTGGCTTAAGTTTAACTGCTAAGGAGAAGAATTTTCACACCTACAGCAGCAGCAGCAACATCAGCAGCATCCTTAAACAATGACCATCATGTTAGAAATAAGCAGAGGCCTCACTGTCCCTCAGAATCTTCTGAATGTTACAATTCCAGACTGCTCTTCACTCTTCTGACCAAGACATCAGAATTTCTGGGAACTGTACTTTACCAAATTCATATTTTACTGGAAACTAAATATAATTCAACTAACTGTACTTAAAGTGGAAATTTATGAATTAACCTTTGTGATATATTTGTATTATAAATGCAATAAACATAAAACAAGCTGTACAAGTATGTGTATAAATGACTGTGGTTGATTTGTAAATACACTTATTTTAGGACATGGGGTATAGTCAGTGGTAGCATACTTAGCTGGAATGCATGTGGCCCTTGCTTTAATCCTTAGCAACACAACCCCAAAATAATATGTCTACATATCTGCCTCTGTAGAGAAATTGATTATCATATCAAATTTACATAGCCACAGAAAAACTTTCAAAGAAACTTCATTTTTGAAGTTGGAAATTTCTTTTTTTAGTTTTGTATAAACTTCAAAACCCATGATTAGTTATATGTAATAAATGCTATAAAAGTGGTTTTTATGATTATTATTAATACCTTAGTATTAAGTTGAGCCACATATTAAGGTGTATTTTACAAGGCATTATGCGATTATAGAAACATATGTTAAATATTAGTATATAGCACACCTATTATGCTAGAAAGGAAGTAAGAGCATGAAACTTTACTACTCCACTTTAACCACAAAACCATTACTGAGTCAAGTGTCATTAAAAGTTATTTGCTTTTCAAGGCATAATAACATGAACAAATTCTTTTCATTTACCTCAAAGCAATCTGCCTCCCAAAATGTCACTTTTGGTTAAGCTCAACTTCAAGCACTCCTTATCCAGAGTAATTTGTAACAACCCTCATTCACAATAAGCAAGCATTAAGTTTTAATGTGACACATTCTTCTAGTGGAAAAGAAACTAGACAGTGACTAAACACAGGATGGACAGTATAGTCAAACTTTCTAAGAGCTTATGTGCATACTTGGTCACTTGTATAGCTTTTGGCATATATTAGTAGCTTTCAATTATACTACATAGTATATATTAACTATCACATGTACTGAAACACGTTATACAAAGCAAATGCAGCTTGGGATCAGGTGCAACTTGTGTCCTAATTTTAAAAACACAAAATAATCCTGTTACCCTTCACTGTATACCTTTAATTCCTCATTAATTCCAAAAAACAAATTAGGGAAAACAGTTCTAAACAAACATAAAGTTTACATAAGTATCTACTGCTCACTGTTCTTAACCTCCATTTATTCAAACTTTTGAACAGCACTTTTCAATGTAACTCTTATTTCAAGAGCTTAAACTACACTAGTGCACTATGTTGCAGTTTCAGCTACACAACTAATGAAATGTGTATCTCTTAAAACACTTCTTAAATATAAAAATGACTTTTGGGGCCATGTATATTTACTTCAAGTTTTTGTTTCTTAAGTTCCAGAATTCTGTCTGAGTGCTAAACTACACTTTAAGAACTTAATATTTGGATATACATTTCTTTCATTTTTGTATAAAAAAATTAACTCTCTTAAAAAGACTTTAATTCTAATTTAAAGTTTTTTTCCACAAATCTGGAAGCACTTTTATGTAATGAAATGTGGACCAACAAATAAAATAAGGTGAAGTCTGAACACTGAGTACTGCTAACATTTTTAAGTATTTCAAAATAAACGTCAAAATGTAACAGCAGTAAGACATTTACACCTTGTGGATTTTAGACTGCTTGTCTGGAAGGGTATATGTGTAGAAGCTGTTACACACAGTGTCAAAGTGTAAAAGCATTTTCATTTCAAAATTTTCCCTTTTCACTGCTGCTGACAACTGTGGCCTATCCTGTTCCAAAGATTTCAGGACAGCTTCCAAACCAGCAATAACGTGAATTCAGTCCCAGTTACGCTAAAAGTCTCCTACCTGAATTATGGACATCCGAGTGGCAGGGGTCTCGCTCGAATTAGTTCCTTGTCCTGTGAAGCTGGTGTGGCAGCCTGCATGCCCCTGAGGGACAGTGAGGTTGTTGGAGGCTGGTTTGAGATACATCACCTCTGACCGGGGCGAGCTGAGGGGCAGGCGGGTTTGGTAGTCGAAGTACATAGGGGAGGTGGCCAGGGAGGGACTGCTCACCACGTTCATGACGTTCATGGCGTTCCTCTCTTCGACTTCACTCTGCACCAGCATGATATCGTTTTTGTTGATTTTCTTCTTTTTGCCTTTGCCCCCGCCCAGCTGCGGGTGGCTGTATTCAGCGATGCGGCAGTTGTAAGTGCGGATCTCCTTGTTCTCACGCTTGCATTTGACAGCGATGGTGATCATGGCCGCTAGGAGGATGATAGAGATAGTGCTCAGAGTGACGATGAGCGGCAGGGACATGTCCCAGTGGTGCTGCTCGCCGTTCACCCGGGGCACGCCCTCGGGCAGCGAGCCGCTCACTGACCGAATGATAAGCTTGGCCACGGCGGAGAGAGTGGGCTTGCCGTGGTCTGTCACCTTCACCACCAGCTCCACCACGGGCGCCACTTCTTCCCACAAGGCTTGCCGCGTGCGGATCTCGCCGCTGGATGGGTCGATTGAAAACAATTGATCGTCATTGCCGTCCACGATCTCGTAGGTGAGACGCCCGCTCTCGCCGAAGTCGCTGTCCAGGGCGCGCACTGTGCTCACCAGATAGCCCAGGCCTGCGTTGCGCGGCACCTGTAGCTCGGCCGTGTCATTCTGCAACGTGGGCAGCACAATCACTGGCGCGTTGTCGTTCACGTCTAGCACCGTCACCCGCACCGTGGCGTTGCTCTCCAGGTGTGCGGGAGCCCCCGAGTCCTTAGCAAGCACCTTGAACTCAAAAGCCTTGGTCTGCTCATAATTAAAGGAGCGCAGGGCGTATATGGCCCCGTTGGTGGGGTTCACAGACACATAGGTGTAGATGGATACGTCGCCGATGTGCGAGGGCAGAATGGAGTAGGACACTGTGCCGTTCTGACCCAGGTCAGGGTCCTGGGCGAGCACGGAACCCAGGTACTCTCCTGGAATGTTATTCTCATGCACTTGTAGCACGTAGAGCCCCTTGGTGAAGCGAGGAGGGTTGTCGTTCTCGTCCAGGATCTTGACTGCGAACGACTTGGTGGAGTTGAGCGGAGGCGAGCCCCCGTCCCGCGCCACGATGGTCACGTTGTACTCGTCTTGGGTCTCGCGGTCCAGAGGGCGGTCGGTCACTACCGTGTAGAAGTTGTCGTAGTTCTCTTCCAGCTTGAAGGGCACGGAGCCCCCCGGCCCGCCCAGGCCGCCACCGCCGCCGGGCCCTCCTCCCCCCAGGACTCGACACTGCAGCTGCCCGTTCTTGCCCGCGTCTCGGTCAGTGACCCGCACCAGGGCGATGACAGTGCCGGGCGGGGCGGCCTCACTTAGCGCCCCCTGGCGCACGGAGACGAAACCGATGGACGGCGCGTTATCGTTGCGGTCGATGAGCTTGACCGTGACCTTGCAGTGGGCCGGGATCGGGTTAGGTCCAAGATCTCTGGCCTGGACGTCGATCTCCAGCATACCGTTCTCCTCATAGTCGAGATTGCCCTTCACGCGGATCAGGCCGGTCTTCGGATCAATGGAGAAGAGCTCCCGCACGCGGTCGGGCACATAGCTGCTGAAGGAATAGAGCACTTCGCCGTTGGGCCCTTCGTCCGCGTCGGTGGCGTTCAGATCGATGACCACGGTGCCCAGTGGGGCGTTCTCAGGCAGCTCCACCAAGTAAGAGGGCGCTTCGAAGACAGGGCTGTTGTCGTTAGAGTCGATCACCTTCACGTTGATCTGCACGGTGGCTGAGCGCGGCGGCTCCCCGCCGTCCAGAGCGGTCAGCACGAGCGTGTGGTGGTTCTGCTGTTCGCGGTCCAACGCCTTCTGGATGACCAGCTCTGGGAATTTGGTGCCGTCGCCGCGGGACTTGACGTCCAGGGCGAAGAGGCCGTGGTCATCACGTGTGAGCAGATAGGTCCGGAGCCCGTTCTCGCCGGCGTCCGGGTCATGCGCGCTGGTGAGGGGAAAGCGAGTGCCTGGGGCAGCGTTTTCAGAGATGTCCATTTCGATCTGGTCGGAGGGGAAGGACGGAGCGTTGTCGTTAATGTCCTGGATCTCTACCTTGATCATGCAGATCTCCTTGTCGTTGGCGAATACCTCGAGGGACAGCTGACACTTGGCGTTGTGGCGGCACAAGGATTCACGATCGATGCGCTGCTTGGTGTAGAGGAGCCCGCTGTCGGCGTCCACGTCCAGCAGGTGCGGCGCCGAGTTCTCCAGCACCCGATAGCTGCCCGACTTGCTCCGCCCGCCGCTGCCACCGCGCTCGGCCGGCGGAAGCCCGGCTTGCAGTCGGGCATCCTTGCCTATGTTGCCGATCACGGTGCCGGCCCCTTGCTCCTCGGGCACCGAGTAGTTGAGATTCTTGAGCGTCAGGGCCGGGGCCCACAGAAGGAGGCAGCAACAGATGGAGAGGTACATCCCAGACCTTCGGGGTGGGGGCAGGAGCAGCCGCACTGGAGGGGCACACCGGTGAGTGCGCGCCAGCCTGGAGCCGGGGCGGAGGTGCGCGCGCGGCGCGAGCCCCAAGTCCGCGGGTCCTTCCTCGCCTCCGCACCGGGTTGCGGCACCGCGGTCTCTCCCTATTCCGCGCAAGTTCCCTGAACCTGTTGATCTACAGCATCCGCACTGGGCGAGAGGCAACGGCGCAGCGGAGCTGCAGCGGCGTGGAGTAAGGCGGCGGCTCCCTGCGGCGGAGGGCGAGCCGGGGGCTTTGTCTCTCCCGCCTAGACTTCAGGAGGCTCAAACTTGAGCGATGAGGCCGACGATAAGGAGGAAATCGAGTCTGAGAAGGATGATAACGTGTTCAAGAATTGGTAGGTTTTTCTCGCTCCCGCTAGGGAGCTGCAAATCCACTCTCGCCGGCAGCGTACGGAATACTCTTCACATAGGGTGGGGGAGGGCTTGGGGAGGTGTGTCTCCAGGCAGATCGGAAAGTGCGGTCCTTACTTATTACCGGTCTCCGGTGATGAAATTGATGGGAATGAGGAGCAACGAAGAGAGAGTCACAGATAAATATTTCTGAAGCTTCCAGGCGCACTGTGATATGTCTGCTTGCTGCGCAGGCTGGTCTGTTTTCAGGCAGTGTTTTGCTGCATTTAGAGATCTAATCTCGCATTGCTGGCTGAAGCAGCGGCGGCGGCGGACTGCATCTCCCAGCCAAGCGTATTTTTTTTTTCCTTTCTCTCCTTTCCGAGCAGCCAGAGGGAGGGGAGGAAATGCAGCGCAAAGAACTAGTGTCCCGATTTGTAGTTTCCTCCCCCTACTAGGCTCCTCCCTCTCTTCCTCCGAAAAGGCTCTCCGCCGAAATAAAGAAAGCCACAGCTTGATCAGCATTTGCCGTGAGAGTCTATTGGGAAGGAGAAATATACGGATCTATCTCCGCCTCCGATCGTACAACACACTCTGATGTCTCTACGCAGAGCCAGTAGCCACGGCTACCATCCCATCCTCTTCCTGACAGCAAGGACTTCTCGTCCTGCAGTTTAATTCCAGTTTGCTTTTCTTCCCAGGCGAAAGGAAATCAACAGGCAACTCATGGTTGGACGTGCAGATCTGAAGGGGGAGGGGGAGGCCGACGAAAAAGGAAGGGGGAACCACCCTCCGGGGCTCGCGCACACTCTCCGCGTCTCGCTAGAAGGGAAACAGTCTCTGCATTCACAGGGCTGGGCCGTCAAGTGCCTCTCTTTTCTTTCTATTCAGCGTCTCTTTGCACTGGCCCAGCCTCCGTCCTCTTCACGTAGAAAGGAAAATCTTGGCGAGAAATAAAAGTGGTGAATATTTGAAGAGGATAAAGTGAGGTTCCCCTCCCCACTTCTCTTCAAAAAAAAATTAATAATAGTAGGAGTGGGCTGGATGAGCGAAAATCATCAAGGTTCGGCGTGGTGCATTCTGCAGTCGGTCCTACAGTCTCTGGGCGGCGCGGGGAGGGCGGGTGTGAAAACTGCGGTCGGTCCTGCCCCAGGCGCCCACCCCGGGGAGCTACCTCCTCGAGAAGCTTAGGCACAGTGCTGTATACACATTATTTCGGGTTCCCGAGGCGCCTCGAGATACGGGAATGACACATCCAGAAATGCAGGTGTTCGGAGCTGCCGGATGAGTCAGAAGCAGCGGAACGAATCGTATTCACTCCCTCCGTCCTCCCTTCACAGACATTAGTTGCGGCTTCTTCCTAACGCTTTCTCTGACTCACTCTAGAGAAAGAAAAGCCAGATTCATGTTTTGTGGAAAAAAGA
>NDGM010995797.1:0-14635 GCA_002564305.1 Octomys mimax | reverse complement strand
TCATTCACCACCTCATTCTTCTTGAACATCCACCTACCCGAGAGACATCATAGCAGCAACTGGGATGTCACGAAAATCTTTAGATGTGCAGAGATGGCCAAAAGGGTCCCTATCTCACATCTCTGCATCTTACCACCCCCACATCAGACACTGCTCCCCAGCATGGAAGTCACAAAACACAAGTCCTATTTTCCCAGAATAATGCCTGCACATGTCTTCTCATCTCAGAACCACACAGCCCCTTTCCTGGCTGAAGCCTTTCCATCTCTTTGAGCACAGAGCCCATTTTCCCCTACTTTGCAATTTCTGCATTCCATATATTCTACTGCATCTCTGTTTTGTAAGAGTCTATCCACATTCTTCCATTTGAGGTATACACAAATGAAATTCCTTTGGTGCATACTGTGAGAAAATGCATTTGTAACCCTAAGCAACAGTGACAGACTATCACAAACATTCTCTAAGTATGCTCATGATATAAATATGGAGTCCTGCTGTCATGCTAAAGGACAACTAAAACACATGGATTTGAATCTGAGGAATCCAAAGTGAGCACCCTGAAATACCTTGTCTTACTTCCACCTTTACTGAGTAAGCACTGTTCTTCCTTTAGGTCACTAGTTCTTATCCTATTTGGCATGAAAGCTTCCTTTTTTCCCTAAATGCTACCACACAAATTTATAATTTGCATTGAAATTCATTATCCTCTCTCTCATTTCAGTTTTTTAATAATTGCATATTTGACTCTTTCTCCCTATAGTCTGAGGTTCTTTTGCAGCCTCTGTCTAGCAGTGTACCCAAGTCTAGTAAGATTTCACCTCTTAGTGAATGCTATTATTTTTGAAAGATGACTATATGACTGATCATGAACAATAGAGGAAAGTCAGTTCCCCAGATGTGTACTCTTTACACTCTCCTTCATTTTGAACAGGATGCACAAAGGATGCACAACTTAATTAGTGGTAAACATCTTCAGGCATCCTGCCAAGATTTTACCAACCTTAAAACAAAGGGGATACATTTCCACCTTTCCTACAACACCTCTTCTTGTTAAACAATGAGCCAACTATGAAAGTAAATGCGATGAAATCACATCTATGATGCAAAGTACCTTGAGGTCTAGTGAAGAAGATAAACCAGTGACTAGCTATGCATGACCCAAAAGAGAAAGCCATGACAAACAGAGTACTGCAGACCATACGAAGAAAAAGCAGAGGGTTCCATTTTGCAGTTAAGTTACAGTCCAAGGAAAGCTCCTCTCTGGAAAATGATTACATAAACTATGGTCATTCCCATTCCAGGAGACTATTAAGCAGCCATGACAAGTGTATTTTTATCATGCAATCTTAAGTGGAAAACAGAAGCATTCTAAACATGGGTAAATGCATGATTTGGGGGGAAATAATTGGGAAGATGCATACAAACTGATGCTGGGATTTTGCTGATAAGAGATCACTAGCATTTTCCCTCTTAACTTTCCTTTTCTAGTGTCCATTTTCTACTGCTTCCATGGTGGAGACAGAGAGATAAATACAGAATGCACACAATCTTACCCTGCCCACAAGCACAGGGTCAGGCCCCGTGTACTCCTCGATCACGAAGAACTGGTTCCAGACCCAGCCTCTCTTAGAGCGCTGCAGCACCTGCCCTTCTTTGCCTCTGTCGTGGTGCCCGTGGGATGAGGGATGCAGATGACTCCGCCGCTCCAGGGTGGATGCCTGGCTGTGGCACAGCATGCTCAGGCACACCAGGGCAGCTTGTAAACAGTAGTTCTCCTTCATTTTTGGTTACGTGGCAGGCACAAGGGAATGCAGCCGTCACCCCTTCCACCGACCAGGTGGCAGTCTTCTAGTTCTGGCCTCCCAGATGCGTCAAGCAGACCTCTCTTGGAGCAGAATGTCTTCGCTTTCTGAGCACATCACGTGAGGGCTGCCCACTTCCCCAGTCAGCCTCTGCAAGCAGAGAGAGAGATTGGATTAGCTGCAAGCTTCCCCCTCACCTCATTTTGTGACCAGTTGTAAACATCAGATTTGAATATCAGTTTTACCACTTGCCAGAGTTGGGTAAATTGACTTGTTTGAGCTCAGCTTGCTTGTTTGTGACATGGAGAAAGGGATGCCAATGCAAGACTATTGTGAGATTTATAAGAGGAGTTCTTGAAAAGTCATTCAGTACAGTGCCTGGTGACATACACTCATGTTCAAAAAGAAAACTCTGCAGTAACCATCTATTATAATTGGCCGTAACTATGTTTGACTATGCTCTAGAAATAGAGAAACATGGGCCTTGAGGGAAGCCCAGGAGAGGACACAGCCCACTCTGGAATGGCAGAGACTAAGCAGCGTAGAGAGGCTTCCTAGTGGAGGGCATGGCTGATCTCAGTTCTGAAGGAATAGCATGATCCAAAGCCTAAAGATGGCTTTAAAAAGGTAGAATATCCCTAAACCTTAGCACTAGCACAAGACATAAGGAAGCTAGTCAATGGACGCTGCCAGAGAAGGGAGGTTGAGGGAGATCCCGAGGAACGATGATGGCACCAACACATTTTGTTAGAGAAATAATAAAGTTATAACTGACCTGTTGCCATGTAGATTAGGACTACTGTGATCCATAAAGCTACAGCACAGAGCTAATGGGCAAGATTTGCTTGTGTGATCAGAGGAACACCCAAGAAGCCCTATATCCTATTTTACCAAGGCAGCCTTCAAAAGATACCTTATAAGCTCTATAACTAGGAGAAGCAAAATAAAACAGGATGTCATATATCTACTCCAAAATTCTTGCTTCTAATATCCAGTCAAGATATGTCTATTCCTCAACAATAAGAACAAACCATTTATACTTTCCCCTTTCTGCACTTCTTAGAGTCCCTCTCATTCCTTCACCAGAACTCTAATTCTCTCTAATTTTTAATTTCTCTTTCTTCACTATAGGTAATATTCTTGGGACTAGAAACTTAAATTTCTCATGGAATCTGATTGTTGTTCCCCTCTCTTAGAGCTCCACAGTTTATTTGAGGAACATCATATGTCTATGCAGTGCCACTCAGCTCCCAGAGTGATGTCACCTCCACACCACCTTGCACCATCACCAGTGTGAGAGATCTCAGAGCATGGTTGTACATCGATTTTGAGAATAGCCTTTCATGTCAACACTGGTGGGCCTCAGCGAAACTGTCGAGATCAAAGGGCACTTTAGAAACACTGCTACAACATAATTCTTTGCCTTCTAGTTTGGGTGAAGCAGGAAGGAAAGAACACAGGTCTGGGAAAACTCGAAGATCAGACAGACCTTAGTTGGAAGAGCATGTGTGCATCTAGTGATCCAAGTGACCACAGGCATGCCACTCAATCACTGGGGGCCTGCATGGTCTTTTGTGAACAATGAGGATAATATGGACCTTTGTAGAGTGGGGAACCAAGGTGTGTGCTGGGTTTCTTCTTTGTTCCCCAGAACAATACAATGCAAGCCTTTAGGTCTCAACAGGCAGAGTTGACCTGGCCTTGCCAATCCGAATGCCCAGAAGAGGGCGGTAATGTACTTTCTCCAAGAAAGAAATTGAGGAACAGAGTCACACAAGATGCTGCGGGCGTCTGGCCTTCCTGGTCTAGGAAATAAGGGGATTGGAGGAATTCTGACTTGCTGGCACAGCCCCTGCCTTTCTGAGGTCACTGACACTGCCAACCCATGCCTTTTTGTTTTCCTTATAATACTGCAATGTGTTTTCTAGGGAGGGAGCAGAGTACAGTCAATTGCAGGTGTCCACAGCTATACACAGTAACACTGTGTGACAGTATTGTTAGTCTCTTTTCAAAGAATAGGAGTTTAAAATTTCAGTATTTGTTGTCCCCTCTGGGGTGGTAAAACAGGTGAGAGAAAGAGGAACATTATGAAACAGCATCATCATTTAATAGCTTCACCTTCAAACTCGGCTTTTTAATAGTACGTCAAAAGCTGTTTTTAACAAGCAAAACAGGCTTTGTGGAAATAGCACAGACAGCCCCAGGAGAGGAGAAACCCTAAAAGGAAGCCATGGGATGCAACAAGCTCTCTGCATGTCGGTGAGGAAGCTAAAGACTCGCTCAGGGATCCGCCATAAACACGTGACAGAACTTGATCAGTTCCCTCTGCCTCTTCCTCTGCCAAATGAAGCCAGTGAGTAGACTGCTCCGTAGGGAGTCTAGCTTCGTACTCATGCTTAGAGTTTTGGCAAGAGATTGTGAGGAATTTCTTTGAATTTATATTACTGTCTTTTTATGATGGTGGTAGTCCTGGGGCTGAGGCCAGGGCCTTTGCCCTAAGCTACATCCACAACTTTATTCTATTTTTATTTTGATACAAGTTCTAATAAGTACCTAAATGATCCCAAGCTATTCTTTTGCCTTGTTCTCACAGTGTTCTGGGATTACAGGTGGTATGCACAATCATCCAAGTTTGGCTATATATATATATGCTCGAAGCAGGCCAAGCGCAAATCTGAATGTATGATTTATACCGCATATGATGAATTCCAGCCGAATGCTGCATCTATGGAAACTCTAGAAAAGACAAGAGAAAGGAAAGAGCATACGGTACAGCACGATTGCTGCCTATGTTGTGCCATGCCAAACATCAAGTGTTCATTCACGTGGTGATAAGTTATTCCTGCATGTAAACTGTGAAGAGTATACGAGAGAACAGGTTTAATTAAAGTTGATATTTCTACAATTCGTTCTATTGGTTGCCATTTTGCTGTGAAGCACAATTATTTCTGACACTAAAGTGTTGAAGCTAGATGATGACTTTTTCCCTCATCTAAAAAAATTCTAGCTTAATACTAATGAGTTTAAGAGTTTCCATATGACCAGTAAACAACAACCCTCACCCTTGGTTTAAAAGATAAATTTATCTGTTTTCTTATGCTGGAGTTAATGGCAATGACAACTTGTCTTCAAAAATAATTAATCAGACTCATTTTTAAGTGATTATAAAACTGTGTGCAGAGAAAATGAGTTATTTTAATGATTGGTCTTCGCTTTATGCAAGATAAATTTTAAGATTTTGTTTACTCACTTTCAGAATGAAAATCTATTTAGCAAATTATTTTTTCTAAGAACTTGACAAGTATTAGCTCATCTATTGATTTCTGTAAAAAATTTATAAATGAGTACCTTGAGTCTTGTTTTAAATAATGAAATCTAGCCCTCAATCAAGGAAGCCACTAGTGTTAGGCTAGGGTTTGGTATTAGCAAAGGTGGTATTCGAACGCATGGTATCTGACTCTGGTAGCTATTTTAAAGCCCTGAGTTAACAATACCATTTTATGACGCTTGTTTGTCTCTGAAGTGATTGAGGAAATGACACAGACGCTATGATAAAAATGGTAAATATGAGTTTCCTGGATGTGGAAAATAAGCCATTGCCAAAATTTAATGCAAACCAATAATACAACTATGATGAAAATATTAATAATAGCAAACATTTGTCAGATATTATCTGCCTAACATTCTTGTAAGGGTTTTCCAGAGGCCAAGTCAATATATCATCACAATGACCCTCCAAAATAGAGCTAGCATTAATTTCACTTTACAGTCAATTTATGGGGCATCCAAATTAGGTAAGTTGTCCAAGGTTAAAGAGCCCAGCAAGTGTAGGAACAGAGATGAAGTCTTCCTACCCGACTGTGGTCCTACACTTCTATCCTTGAAATTCTACTCAGCATTACTTCTCTAAGAGAAGGCAAAACATCGAGCATAGAAACACAGCCCCATAGATATACAGTAACTTTATCATGATAATAATTGAAGTTTTACCATGTGATGGGGGAATGCTCTATGTCAAAAACTATTAAACCAGGCAGAAAGAGAAAGTATTCCAAAGTAAAGAACAAAGTGAAGATCAACAAGAGGCAGTCACCTCAATTCATAGTCCATCAGCAACACAGTAAAGCCATGCTTTCATCTACATACTGCATGGATGGTAATCTTTGCTTTTCATTCTTAAATCCTTATTTCAGAATTTCAAAATCTATAAGGTAAATGATGTATTCAAGGAGCTCTTCTTTGCTTTTGTTTAAGCAAAAATACTAGGGCCAGCCCAATAGCTCAGTGGATTAAAGCATCTGCAAGCAGGCTCAGGGATGGGGGTTCGAACCCCCGGCCTGCCCTGCCGACCTCATACCCCCGCCCCTGGGGCGTGCTGAGACAGCAAATGAGACTGGGCATGGTGGTGCGCACCTGTAATCCCAGCTCTTGGAAGGCTGTTAACTGGCATATCACTATGAGTCCGATCTTGTAGTGAGACCCTGAACACCCTGTAGACCCTTCCCTAAAATGCAAAACAAATAAACAAAACAAAACAAACAAACAAACAAAAACCCTACTAGGATCTAGGAACTGATCGATGTGTTCAGGGCTGGATTTTGCTGGAACCACACATGAAAATTAGTAGGGGACCGCCCTCCTAAGAAGCTCTTGACATTGGTAATAATTAGGGAAATATATCAATGTTCTAATTAGTTTTAATAAAGACCCCAAGGTAGTTCTTGAACAATCCTTCCATTAAGGCACTTTCCAGCAATATGCCAAGATGCCTAAGCATTGGGGTTCCACTGAAACATATAGGAGTACTTTATTTTATGATGAGAGCACATTGCTTGGAGGGAAAAATAAATGTTGTTGAAAGTCACAGGAGTAATAACATGACAGGAAAATGGATTTGCAAAACCAGCAGCTCTAAGTGGAAGGCTCACCTCTCTATCTTGAGAGCAGATAGCCCGTCATAAGATACTGGGCCTTGAGCACAAAACTCTCCCACTATGCCTGCTTTTGTCTCTGTGAAAGAAAATGACATATACGGGTGTTTAAGTATATTTGGACTCCTGCTGAAAATTGTTATCGGGTAGAGAAAGGAAGACGAAAGCACTTAGCAAAAAGCAAGGAGATTTGGTTTTTCAGCTTTCTCCTCCCTGCAGAGCTGGAAGGATCACACAGGCTGACCCATTCTTTTTATTTCCAGGTAGCTAATTTACAGCTAAAGACAAGTTATCATTACATTAAGAATATTACCCAGACCTGCACCAGAACTCAAAATCCCATTCTGTATTTGTAATGTGCCCTTGTTGGTGAGCTCAGGGACTCTGGCCTTCCCTTCAACAAACACAGCTTTGTAACCAATCGGATTCTATTATGCAAATTAATTCAAGCATATTTTATTCTCCGTTCAGATCTCATCACTCAGCACTGAGCTGGTCTCCAGTTTCAAGTCAAATCACAGGAATTATGCTTTGGCTGTGAAAATCATAGAGAAAGGGAAGAGGAAGCATCACAAGGATTATTGAACCACAAGTCTTCCTCCCCGATTTCCACACTTTGAGCAAGCAATAAGCTTTGGGTAATTGCTTCTTCTCAGGTAATATATTTTGCACAAAGGTTATGGTATATGTTGCTGTACCATCGAGTCCAAAGTCAAATGTTATAATACACACTAAACAGGGCCCCTGATTTAGGGATATTTCCTAAAGTTGAGTGGATTGCTCTGAAGGCAACACATTTGGAAAATAGAGGACTACAGAAGCTCAGCCTGGAAAGAGGGAAGATCATGGCCGACCTTTGTGTGGTGATGACTTGGGTCTGAATCCCCAGCTTGGCAATACACTCGTGGATGGGCATATGCCATTGTATTGGTTTTTAACCAGCATTGTATATATAAATGCCATTTAGATTTTATTTGTGAGAAAACGGAAGCTTACAATTGTAAAATAATTCACCCGTGTGCAGAATGAATATCAGAAGTGGTACGATTCAAATCCAAGTCTGCATGATTGCCTAACCCACCTTTCGCTCTGGAATAGTTTAACTAGCTCTCATACTGTAAGCAGTTCTGTTCTTGTTCTTCAGTACCACAGATTTTTGCATGATCCATCTTCAAAGATCAATTAGCCTCCCTGATTTTATTTGATCCTGATGGGAATCTTCATGAGATGTGAATTCCATGGACTCTCTAAGCCTGTACAGTTGGGCTTAACACGCTTATAGTCCTGTAGCCACAAGTATCACTGGGGGCTCAAATATAACGCCACAGACCCCATCGCTTTAGAATCACTCTGTGATTACTTATTTCTTTGAGTAATTAAATCATCTCCAAAAGAGAGAATTATTACATTCAATGTGTGCAGTGAAGCATTTATTATTCGTGCTCCATCCAATCCGTCAGACAATCTTTTTCTCACTGTAATATTTTTAAATGTTAATCATTGAGATGAATAAAATACATCAACACATACAGGAAGTAACAACTATCAGCATGTTATCTCTGACTATGAATAAATGTTGGAAATAAATGTGTGGAAAGAGATCCATTTCATTTTCAATTTTTCTTTCACATGAGCTAAAGTACCTCAGGGAAGATCAGGGTAAAGTGACAAAGATAAACAGACGCTTAACATAATGTAACATCATTTATGATATGAAAAGCCTATGTATAAACCTCCCTTTGTCTCTGAGCAGTAACCATATACAAAGATTTCTTTATTGGCCCATTCCTTCCTTTGGCAGTAACTTGCCATAATGCCAGGTCAGGGTGGGATATTGGGGATATATAGGTGTCAGTGTCACCCTGATCTGCAGGCTGTACCCAATAAAGAGATCTTGGTCTAAGCAGATGAATGGTGGTCTGATGAAATCAGTGCAGATAGGACCAAGCACAAAACACAGAAGAATCAGTGTCCATATCTCTGGAGGTGATGTCCTCAGGTATCAGTCCTCTCTCCTCACGTCCTCTCTCCTCGCACCTGCCTACTGCCATCTTTTCTAAATAAACTCCATGCTTCATTCTACTTCATTCTGGGACATAGCTGAGTAAACCATGCCCACTCCAGTGACAAGCAAACCTGCAATCAAGTGTGATCATTGATTGTTTCAACCTGTGTAACCTGGCTTAAAATGATATTCTAGGTAGATCAGAATCTCTGGGGAATTTAAATGAAAGAAATCAAGAACACTCTCTAGTGAAGAAGCTGAGACAGGTATGATTTAGGTCCCTCAGAGATGGAGAAACCACAAAGTGGCATCCAATGGCAAGGTTTCTTTTGGCCCAGGTAGAAAGCCAAAAGAAATAAACATAACCTCTTCACCTAATCCATGCAAATTGCAAAATATGTGCACAGTTCTTTGAAGACCTTGGCAACATGGCACCGCCCTTCTTTTGCTGTCTCCATGGACCCAGGCCTACTGATCTTTTGTTTCTGAATTCCTACGAAGCCACCCACGCTGGTCTACCTCTCAGATGACACTAAATTGCCAATGCATGAGCTAACTTGAGTACTTTATTTTATCACTAAAACAGCAAACCTAGCAAACTATAATAACAATGAAAGGTAGATCTTTTGGTCAAAGGTGAAATGCTACAAATATGGAGATGATTTCTGCAGCAGTAGAAAATGCCTATCTCTCCTCTGAAATGCCAAAGAACAAAGAGGTCATAGAAAGCTCTCTGCACCAAAAGGTAAGATGCATATGCTTTTGTACAGGTTCTGTGGGTGAATAGTTGGACAGCCTTTAGAAAAACACTTCACCCTCAGAGAACAAGTTTCTTCTTCTATAAAATGGGAGGCTGGAACTAGCCTAGTAGGGACCTTCCATGTTTGGGGAACAATGCGTGTCCATACTTTGACAAAAAACTGACATTCCCTGAATGCAAGTGTTCATGTAACTGGGATGCTCTGGGGTCAGCTGGTAGAACCTGCCTCCATGCAGTGCCAGGAGCCTCAGTCCTATGGAATGTAATGGGAACAATGTCAGCTGAGTTTGGCCAATCAGAAGCCCTGATAACATACAAAGTCTTGGTTGCCTGGATTAAGAATGAGTATCTTTAAGGACAATGGGAATCCACAAAAGATTTCTGATGAGATAGGTGGTATCAAAGTCTGCTTTTCATTGTTGTAACAAAATCCAGAGAAAATCAACTTCAAGGAGGAAAATCTTGTTTTAGCTAATGATTTCCAAAGTTTCAGGCTGCGGTCGGCTGGCTTCACTATTTCTGGGCCTGTGGTGAGGCAGAGCACTGGGACAGCAGGATATCAGATAAAATCTGCTCGCCCCATGGGATAAGGAAGGCAGAGAGAGTGTATAAGACTTACAGAGAGGCAGGGAGCACGGATAAGTGGCCCCAGGAGCCACTTTCCTTAACAATCCATTCTGCTATGGGCTCACCATTGGATTACTTGGCAAGGCCAACACCGCTGCATTCCTGTCACCTCTCTTGGCTTATCAAGGCACATAGCTAAACTGGAGATGAAGCTCTGAACACATGAGTCTCTTGGGAACAACTCCCACTCAAACCATAACAAAGGCATACAAGAGAGATGAAAGTGAGGAGTAGCAGCTGCAACACACAACGAAGAACAGCCTCAGAAGTCAGAAGGGGCTGGAAGTGAGAGCTCAACGAACCTGTGTCTCAGGTTGCGTGAGTCGCCATGCTACCCCACTGAAAACATGGACAATGCATAGAACCAGTGTGAGATGGCACATTCCAAGATACAGAGAAGTGGTGCGGTGAGAGCACTGTGGGTGGGACCTGCCACACTGTGGGCATCCAAGCAAGAGCGTTAGCTTTGCCACTCAGTACTGTGATGCAGAATGCAGCCTGGTGTGCAGCAGGTGGCTAAAGATCATTCAGGGGCATTGTGCAATCTACAAAGAAATATAAATGTATATGTGAGCCCTGAACAGAGCTCAATGATACAGTGTGGCACTGGCCTCATGAACAGCTCCGGGGAATCACTACCTATTAAGGGGAAACAAGAAGTGAAAACCTCTAATAGGGACTGCTAAGTGGAATAACAGATGTGTATGAGGGCCTGAGATGCAGTAGTCCAGGGCTGTGCCATAAAAATAAAAGGTATGGCACAAGTGTGACTGAAATTTTCTAGAAGACATGGTTCTTAGCTAGCTCAAAAAACAATGAAACTAATTTTAAAAACATTATTTTCTTTCTTTTTTTCTTTTTTCTTCTTCCTTCTTTCCTTCCTTCCTTTCTTTCTTTTTTTCTTTCTTTCTTTCTCTCTCTGTCCTGGGATTCAAACCCAGGTCCTCCTGCTTGCCAGGCAGGTGCTGTCCCACTGAGCTACATCCCTGGCCCACCATAATTTCTTTAGGCAGGTCACTGCCCACTCCCCCACCTCTTTGGTTCAGATTATACCTCCAGATACCAAGTCAGTTAGTGTCCCTATAACCTATTCACCTAACAAAAGTCCCACATTTGAACACATGAGACTTTTGAAAAATGGTCTAATTTACATGACAACACCCCCAAATGCATACCTCAGACTACCTATACTCCCATAGCTTGGTAGCCACACGGGATGGTGCAGAGTTAGAAGGCTCTAACGCATGTTGAGAGAGGAGAGTAATCAGGCAGACTCCGAAAGGTCTCACAACAGCTCAGGTGAGAGGAATTATGAACTAGGAAAATAACACATGGGTGGAAGAAATGGGCCGTTCTAGAAAGCAGGCAGATGTGGAGGGCCTTGGAGAGCTGAGCTCACCGAGGAGGGAGGAGCATGCCATCACTGTGAGAAGAGAAGCAGAGGATTGCAGCACCGTTCTGATCCCTGACAGAGGTACTGATTTGCAAACAAAGAACACTAAGACAAATATGTTAGTCTGTGAATGCAGCGGACACAGACACTCAAGTGTTGCTTCCAAAGTTCTTCCAAGAACAGATATCATCAGTGTGAACATTTCCCCTTCAAAACTTCACAGGCTTTCTTCCATTGGTAAGTTTCCAAAGTTCAGAATCAAATGGAATTTAGGGACCCTGAGGTATTAGTCCTTAACTTTTAGTAGACAAATAGGAAACCTTATACCCAGAGGTAAATAACTTATCCAGAATCATATGAAGACAATGTGAAAAAAAAAAATCTCGGCTTTTTAGCATATAGCAGAAAAACAAAGGGAGGGGGAGAAGGACCAACATGTGAAAGATAATTTATATAGTTCCGCCTTACCCTCTCCCCTCCAAACCTACTTTTAAAACAGTCCTCCATCTTAAACCATTTCTATGAAAATGAACAGCTCATTTTCAATAAGGGAGAAAGACTTCTTAAATAACCTGTCAGAGGAGAATAGGACTGGGGACACTAATCTGCACAATCTCTCTGGAATCTAGCATCCTGCAGAGAACCGCTGTCAAACAGTCTTGTTTTTTTATTATTTATTTATAAACAATGAAGGCAGAATTGTCCCAAAGTGGCCTTAATAACTGATAAAGGCTTGACGTAGCCATTTGAAATGATTACTAAGGCCAAGGAAGGGAGTACCTCACATCAGCTGTTCCCAGAGGCTTTCCGGTTCTGAGAAGGGCATCCTGGGACCTTCGCTTCCTGCACTGAGATCCAAGTGCCTCTTCCGGGCTCCATCAGAAGGTGTGGATGCCAGCAAACAGGACTGAAGTGTGCAGAGAGCCATGTAGCTTCTGGTTATGGGAGACTGGGTTTTCCTGGAGTGCAAGTGGGCTGCTCAGGACGACGGCTTCCTAATGCAGCTACTTGCAGCACCCATCATGCTAAGAGGAAAGTAAACCCTACTGCATTTTGTAATGGCTTTTTTGTACATTTGGATGCAGGTGTCCCAGCCCTTCAATTTTAGGAAGCAGATACCAACAAAAGCCTCATAATTATCTTATTGTTGGTTCAAATAAAACAATCTTTGAAGCCTAATTCTTTCTTTTCAGTGTATCAGTGCCATTTATCAGAAGGGATGGGCTCTTTTAAAATGTGAAGAATAACAGATAAATAATGGGATGTAGCAAATTAGTCAAGTACCTTGTATGGGACTGATCTTCTGAAGCATCTACCAAGCTTCCTCAAATGGACATTTCAATGGCAATGTCAAGTGCCTTTGTGGGTCTCAAATGATATGGTTCAGCTAATTAGATTTTCCATAATCCCAGGTTAATCCTATTGAGAATTACAGACATGAATTTTAACTGGGCTCGAAGAGGAAACATCTATTGTTCCAGAAGCACTTCTGGAGAAAAAAAATAACTTACTTTTAATTATTACCAGAATCATTGCTGTGAGGACATCCCTCCCACTGTCCTCCCTTAGACAGAAATGACCATTTCCTTTTCTCTGGGACATATCATCCTTCAATAAAATTTAATTGTGACATTTTCAGTAGCGCTTTGTCTTTGACGGCATCTTCCACTTCCTCAGATGATATTAATTAATTCTGCAATATTTTGGATAATAGCTGACTCCTCGATGTATCCCTTCCCATCAGGGAGAGTGGAGTCTAGAACTCACATTATTTCTGCCCTCATGGAGTGAAATATATAGGTAGTGTTTCCCCATCTGGACTGGAACCACAGTCAACTAGGAAACGATGCACTCATAGGCCTTACCTTACACCAAATGAAATCAGCAGAAGCCAGACTATACCACATACGAGTTTGCCACGTGTTTCCAATGCACACCCAAAGTTGAAATACGCTGCTTTAGAGTCACACAGTCCCGCAGGGCGCAGCTAGACACCTGTGGCTTTTAAGCTTTAAGTTGCATTGAGTTTTAATACAAAGTTTCTCCATGTGCCAATCCCATTTGAAATTCTCAGTGTGCTCCTCTCATTTCAAGTGCTTCTTTCTACCACTGCAAAAAGCTCTATTACTGAGCACTAAAACTCATCATCTGAACCAAAAAGAATTGGTGTGAAGACAGGAGGTGCACAAAGAACACTGCGCTAAGCACTCCACGCCCTGCCATCTTGTTTTTTGGATGTTCCATATGAAACGAAGCCTTGAGTAGCATGAGTCATTCTCCAAACATAATTAGCAGGATACTCTCAAAAACCAAGAGATGTTACAGTTTCTATGTTTCTCTCTCTAATGTCCCCCATCCTCTCCCACATGCAATCACTCCCCAAGAGGATTATAAACTGCATGAATTACGAACGTATACTAATAAAATTACATTTAAAAAATCATGAGATGAAAGGTGTCCAAAGGTGTGGACAGTGGGCCTCACTGGCCCCATATTCCACAACCAAAATCAGAGAGCTGGATGCTGTAAAATTTCTCTCTGAAAAGTAACTCTGCTCCATAACAAAAAATAAAGAAAAAAGCCCGAAACTGCTTTATGATTTCTTGATACCTCACAGACTCCCTGTCTCACTCCAGCAGCAGGCTAGTAAATTCCTGCTTCAACGCCCATAATCTCCTGGCACAGGGAGAAAGCCTCCGCTCAGGAAACCGTGGGACCGCTGACAACTACTGACATCTCACTTTGCCTCTCTTGAGTCTGTTTTCTTTTATGAAGAAAAGGAGGAATGATGGCCGACCTCCCTCACCTCGGAGTTAATTTGAGGGTTGAATGAGATAATGGCTTGGGAAGCTCTTTATGAAAGCATAATGCAGGCTACCCAGGTGAGCGTAAGGATGATGAAATGCTGACACCAGTGGCAACTTAGATTGCTTTAGCTAATTTTAAAAGCTTTGACTTTTACCCTTTAGTAGTGTGGATGGTAGGTAAATGTAAATCATATTTATTATTACAAAAAGCATTCATGATTCTTTCCTTTTCTCTGATAGTTATATGAAATCTGCATCATGCTACAAATGGTTCCCATTCATATATATATATATATATATATATATATAT